>JAHWFP010034968.1:0-13700 GCA_023313725.1 Lithobius niger | reverse complement strand
TCCAATATTCTTGCAAATTTTCGACAGTCTGGATTTCTGGAGTTGGAAGGGTTTAGAACGACTGTTTTCCTCAGGCTACTACATCACTGTCTGAGGAAGTCAGTCGTTCTGAGCCCCTCCAATTCCAGAAATCCAGACTGTCGAAAATTTGCAAGGATATTAGAATGGTGAATATCCTTTCTTTTGAAAACTAAGCGTAACAGACGTAAACATGGACTCGGATTTTCAAAGTAAGCGATGTGACATTTTTAAACCGTCGGCAAGCTCGCAAAAATAGCTCTGAATCAACACACGTGGCCTCGATCATCGAACTACTCAAGAAGACTGGATACTTGATGTCCAAGCTGTCAGAATCGCATGGGAAGCAGTCTGAAAATCCGCTAACAGAATCAGGACCACCCTGGAAACATGCTATTGTTGGCGTATGTTACGGAACACCATCGCTATCGACTTCCCCTTGTTCAATCTCCACGTTTCCTCATGAACCTCCTTAACGAGGCTTTAAAAAGATCGACAACACTGACACACCATTTTACCCTTATCAACTATTCGAAGCTGAAAAATCTACAACCAGACGACTTTCCACAACCGGGACTTCTTTATCGTCTCCAAAATCCTGACGAAGGAACTCGATGAACGCACTTAATCTGCAACCTTCATGTTCTCACGCAAAACAACATTCTTTACCTCGCTTCACACAAGCTCACTAAAGAAAAACACGTCATTGTACTTTTTACAAGGATTCCAAAGCAGCTCATCTTCCTCCACGAATCTTCTTCCGGCTAAACTAAAAAAAAAAAAAAACCTCTGAACCCACTGCCAATGAACCTGAGCAGTTTCATTAGATCTGTACGAGCATTACATTTCTATCTTAAATTGAAAGCATTGATATTTGCAGAAGACATAATCATCTGTTCGGATTCTTCATGAAATAATGAATTTTGATGCCACCGCACCAGAACTGTTTCCATACTGGCTCAAACAGTTCCTTTATGAACGCAATGCTTCTGTTTTCAAATGACAACGACATGAATATCACTACTCAAGTGTTTCAGGCCATCTCTACTTCGTCCATTACAATTTTGTTCACCCGTTCCAGAGATCTTCTCAGCAGCCTCATAGAAAAACCAGTCAGTCTTCACGGCTTACTTCCCAAGACAGATGACCAACCACACCAATGAAGTTCAACGTTTGGGACTTAGTCTAACTGCCAGATGTGTCGTTACCCCCTTTAGCACTAAGGGAAAGAAGCCAGACACATGGGCCCTTTCGGGGCTACCTTAATCAGCATTAAGATCCATTCACCTGCCCCATCCTGTTTTTCAATAAAGTGCAATGTCTGTGGCTTTTTGGGGAACCAGCTCCTAACCTTAGGGTACCCGCCGCCAATTTAGACAAGGTCTTCTGCAAATTCTAAATTTAGGCCATGCAAAGTTAAAAAAATGGTTCTCGGGTACACACAGTTGAAAAATCCATGAGGGATGAGGCTTTTTTTTTTTTTTTTGGAATTTTTATGCATTTTGAGGTAGCCTAAAAGAAAAAAAAAACTTTTTGCGCGCTGAAGTTAGTTTTCATTGGAAATTGACTTTTATTAAGCCTAAAGCATACACGTATTGTGTCTTTGTGTCTACTTTTTTTTTTGTTGGCTTCATTTTGCCACGGGTTCCCTTTGCGTTTTGTAGCTTAAGGCTTATTTTCAAAACAAACATTGCAGGTTGCATAAATGCCTTTAGCATTTGCACCTTTCTCGAGGTTACCAGTGGTAGGGCACTTCAAGCTTACTGTACATAAACAATGATAAATTTATTTTTACGAACACTTTCTTATCCCTTTAAGCAGTATGAACGTACATATACGTCTGCTACGTTGTGGCCCAAATGGAGTAACGACGTATATATACGTCATAGTTTTTAAGGGGAAGTGCGGGTCGCAAAATGTAATTTACGGCCAAGATATCGACATGAGAAAAGATGAAATTCACTACCTACTTTGTGCATCAATTTCTGTAAATAAAATGTTGTTCCCGATCTCTATAATTTTATAAAAAGCACTTTCGTTGAGTGTAGTCTTACTAAAAACTGTTCAAATGTTGTGTACAGTGTTGTGTGTTGTGTGTAAATTGATCATTTTCGATCAGCGGCAGCGATCGAACGATTTCACTGGACGCTGCCATCTTGGATGCATTGAAAAGCTAGAATTACTCTCTATCCAGGCCTCTCAACGTATTTTCTCGACGGCCATTTGGCATTCGCCAATAAGACGGAATATAAGAAGCTATTTCTGGCTGTCTCAAGCTACCTTTCCAAAGCAGTTGAAGATGCGTTCCCTCATTGGCCAGTTGGCACCACGTGACCAATTGGCGTGCTCTAATTGGCTGACGAGCGATTCTACAATGGTTGCCATGGCACGCTTCCGATTTCAAGTGAGCCATGATGCATGAGCGTTTGCGTTCAGTTCGTCGTTGAAAATTACGAAAAAGTGAAGTTTCACTGCATTAAAAAATTAAATCAGCAGCTACGATGCACAACTAAAACGGAAAATGAGCCTATAAACCTTCACACTATCGCTTATAAGGTGGGAACAACGTTTTGTAGCCTAACTAACGCCGACTTTCGGATGTAAACGAGCGCCACCGAAAAACGCCTGTTTTCAAAAAGTTGAAATTCTTTTCTTTAGGCACCCAAATGCCTCGCCGAGGCATATCTGGCCGTTTTTGCAATAATGGTCCGATTCTCACAAACTCTTCGACATTTAATAGCCTGTCCAAATACAAGACTCTTGGGGAAGCCCAAATCCGGACTTTCCACCCGGAAGAACCTTTAAACGACGTTTGAAGATCATCTCAAAGCCACTACAGCCTACCTTCAACATGGCCGCCATTGCTGAACTCTGTATTTTTGCATTTTCATTTTATCCCTTTTCTTTTACGGCAAAAAGCCCGAACATACTAGCTTAGTGTATTGTGAGAGCATTTATAGAGAAAACCAATTTTTAGTGTGGTATTTTTTATTGTGTTTGTCGGCCGCAACCCATATGAAAAATTTCCACAACGATCGAATTTAACTTTAAAAATGTTAAACGTTAAAACGTTAAATGTTCCTAGTAACTTAATGCGTTATAGCATTCAACTAAGCTAGTTTATTTAACCGCATTTATACTTTATTTATATTCTTTTACCCTCAGAAACGCTACCCAAACGTATAAACGTTGGCCAAACGTATAAACGTCCAAACGTATAAACGTATTACGACCTGGCATTCTACCGGACACGAATTTTTCAGTGTATATATGTTTATTTTAGTTCTCCTCTAGCCTGACTGAGACCTACCAAAACCTACGAATAGCTTGATCTACTATTAAACACTAAAAGAATTCTTAAAAAGATCTGTTTAACCCATTTCCGAAAGTCAAACTGTGCAAAAACTCCGAATCCCCAATTTTTGCCCCCATCCCCAGCCAAAACTAGTTGTGGTGTTTAACACTGCAGTTTACAGTTAAAGCTTGTTTAATTTAATAGTAATGTTCTATGCATTACCCAAAGCCAAGTAATAAGCTTTAACAAGAGCCAAATCACGTTGCAATCATGTAAATATGGAATCCATAGCCAATAATTCAAAATAAAGGCCTATTTCCGAAAGTTCAATTGAGTAAAACTCAAAACAGGCCTATCTTTTCCGTCTTACATGTCCCTACTCCTTCAAACGGCTCTGCACCCAGTTCCTTTGTTCATCCGACTTCTCCTCCCACTTTCCATTGTTCTCGAGGCCCTCAGCCAATCAGACACCCGCAGCTATCCTCGGCGTCCACGCCTGCTTCCGGTATTGTGTATAAAACCTCAGCCCCAGAATGCATAGTTAGCACAGCTCACAGATCTCAAGCTAGAGACCGGTCACGCCAGTCGGGAGTGGAGACGCCATGTCCGGAGAATGCCATGCCGGGCACGATGGTAGTGGTTCGTATGTTATAGTTTAGCTTTTGAAAGTTCAGTTTAGGACCCCCATATTCTAAATTTTAGTTTAAAAAAGTAAACTTAACTCTCTAGCTTGTTAAAATTATGGTGGAGACGCCTGTAGCGGTATCTTAGGTTCTCTCTCCCCATAACGTCAGAGTGGTTCTCTTACTAAAAACCAATTTTTCCAGTTTATTTTAAATGGATTTTTAACTTAAACTAAATGACGGTTTGATCTTTGTGGAAGTCAAATTGAAACAAACTGATGCCTGAAGTGTAAAATTGCCGGGCTTTTTATAACTTACAACAGTTCTCGAGGGAACTAAGGGAGGTTGATCTTTTTGCACTTGGAAAACTTAGAATCATAACTGTGGACGGTTGATCATGTAGAAACATACTGTCAGACTTTTATCAGTTGCGGCTGTTGAGTCTTGTGGGTGTCTCCGGGAGCACCTAATATTACTTTTTCTATTATGAAAATTTAAACTTTTACTCAAACACAAGCGTTGTTTGAATTGTGAATTGCTACTTTTGTAATTTTAACTTGTTGCCTATTTAAATAGTGTTGTTTTCATTGTCTGTTGCTAAAATAAAACCAGGAGTTTTAAGCTTCAGTCGTTTGCTAGACTTAATTGTATTTTAGTGTAAATTAAATATGTAGCCCATCTTTAGATTTTAGCTAGTTAAACAGTTAAATCCACTGTTGGTGGCAGCGATACCGACAGTTTAAGGTTGGGCCCCTTTAATTAGGACCGGCGCTTCATCCCCCATGCTGGGACAGTGTCCATGCTGTGTTGAATAACGTAAAAAGTCGTCATTAACACCGATTAACCTCAAGCTGAAACTCCACGTACACCAGGGAAACCGGGGGCATTACAAGTACCTAAGCCGTCGTAGCGTCCGCCGTTACACGGACGTGTTTTTTCAGCATGAAAATTTCAATTTTTAGTTCATTACCGGCCGTAATTTTATGAAATGGTTCTCCAAAACTAGGCCTATTGAAGTCATTTATCCTATTTTTTTTCTGTGCACCTTAATGAATACATGTTGCGTGCGCGTATCAAGTTTTTGAACATCGTGTCCAATACTTACGCTAGAATAAATATTTCGTTAGTGCCTCATTCAGAGCAAATAAACCAAAGAAACAAAAAAAAAAAAAATGACGCGGGGCTTTTTAGGTGATGCGGCGGTGCCTGAGAACAATTTTTTTAACTTTGCATGGCCTTACAGGTAATGTATATTTTCAATGACAAAAAGAGAAAATTGCCGGGCCGGCAAAATTTTTGTTTCTATTGTGTAAAAGAAAATATACATTACCTGTACTCTCCCTACCTCCCCTCTTGAGTCACCACATTGGCACTTTGTGAGGAAAGAACAATTACCACTTTAGTATCATGGCCTTTATGTAGGAGTTAGGAGGCTGGCTGCAATTAGACAATTTTATACGGAAAAATATTCTCGAGACAAGAATGCTAAATGTATATTTCTTTTATGCAATAGAGCAAAATTTAGCCGGCCCAGCAATTTTCTCTCTTTTTTAAAAGCTAGATGACAGTTAGCGCAGAGCAGAAGAGAGCATGTCTACAAACGAAAAGGCAAGGCAAAAAAGCGGAAATCCGCTAATTAGCAGAAATTTCTCATCCCTGGGTGAGACTGACGTCCGTCTTCCATCAGGCTTGCCAAGAACTCTTTTTACTCTTCCAACACCTACCTAAAATTAGCAACACACTGATCCATGGCGATGTGTTAGTGATTGTGAAATTGAGTGTAGTAATTTTCCGTTTGTACTTGGTCACGAACTTTCACAGTTAAAAAAACCACTGTGGTATTAGCACTTAGAGGGAAACCTAATTCCCAAATAAGTAAGGCTGTTTGATACCGATACTGGTATCGGGACAGATACTATGGCATCGGTAGCGATCGAAGAGTTGTAACGGCGGACACTACGACGGCTCAGGTGCTTGTAACGCCCCCGGTTTCCTGGTTTGACACGGAGATTCAGCTTAAGGTGTTGCTGTGATTATTGCGACTTTTACGGCATAACACAGCATGGGCTACAGTCCCAGCATGGGGGATGGAGCGTCGGGTCCTAAATTAAAGGGGCCTAACCTTAATACTGCTGGTATTTCACTGCCACCAGCAATGGAATTTAATTGTTTAACAATAGCTAAGATTAAAGATGGGCTACATATTTAACACCTAAATAATTAATCAAAATAGCAAACGGACTGAAGTTTAAAACTCCTGGTTTTATTTTAACAACAGGGAATAAAAGGAAAAACTTACATTAAGTTTGCACGAACAGCTTTTGAATATCAATGAATTAAAAGCACAAAGTTGAATTTACATTTCGTAATTCACACGATTCTACAAAACGACACTTGTGTTTTGAATAAACAATCAATTAAGTTTTCGAATAGACTACCAAACAGTGTTTCAAACACGCATGAAAGATCAACCGTTTCACAGTTTTGTTTCTAAGTGATAAAACAGAGCCTTAAACTTCCCAGAGTTGCTGTTTAGAAGTCAACTCCTCAAATTATAAAAGCCGCGGCTACTTATAAAGTACGTCTGGAGTGAATCACCAATGAATCCCACACAAAGATCAAACCGTCAATTATTTGGATTAAAGTTTCATTTAAAACAAATAAGAAAGAATTTGGTTTTTAGTAAGAGAACCACTCTGACGTTATGGGGTGAAACAACCTAAGATGCCGCTACAGGCGTCACCACCATAATTTCTCTAAGCTAGAGAGTTTTAAGTTAAACCTAAACTAAGTTAACAAACCATGAATTTAGAATTGGGGGGGGGGGGGCCCGAAAGTAAATTTTCAAAAGCTAACTTACAAACATACGAACTACTGCCATTTTGCCCGGCATGGCATCCTAGTCCTACGGACATGGCGTCTCCACTCCTGACTGGCGTGACCCTTCTAGCTTGAGAGATCTATGAGCTGTGCTAACCTGTGCTGATCTGTGAGCTAAAGATTGCATTCTGGGGCTGGGGTTTTATACACATAACTGGAAGTTCGCGCGGACGGGCAGGGGAGCTGCGGGGTCTGATTTGCTGAGGGCCTTGAGAACAATGGAAAGTGGGAGAAGTCGGTTGAACAAAGGGACTGGGTGCAGAGCCGTTTGAAGGAGTAAAGACATGTAAAGACGGGCCTGTTAAGTTTCACTCAATTGAACTTTGGGAAAATAGGCCTATACTTTGAAATATAGACTATGGAATGGATATTTACATGTTTGCAACGTGAACAGGCTCTTTTTAAAGCTTAATACTTGGCTTTGGGTAATGCAGAAAGCATTACTATTAAATTTTATAAGCTTTAACTGAAAACTGCAGTGTTATACACCACAACTAGTTTTGGCGGGGGAGGGGGGTAAAAAGGGGAATTCGAAGTTTTTGCACAGTTTTGATTTTCGGAATGCTTGGAAACAGATCTTTTATAAATATCTTTTAGTTTTAATAGTAGGACAAGTTGGTAATAATGTTCGAGTGGTCACAGTCGGGCTGAGAGGAGAACTACGATAAACATATACACACATATTCGTGTCCGGTAGAATGCCGAATTACGTGGATTAATGGCAGCGTTTCTGGGTGCAAAAGGCAAAAAGCTAAATAAATGAATAAATAGTCTAGCTTAGTTGTATGCTAAAACGCATGAAGTTAAATTGGAGGTTTAACCTTAAAGTTAAAGGACAATGTTTGATCTAAGTGGAAATTTTTCATAGCAGTTGCGATCGTTAAAACACAATAAAAAATATCACACTTTGAAAATAGTTGTCTGTACATGAGATCGAGGTTTAGTACCTTCGCAGAGGAAGCCCCTCCTAAAATGCAACTACTCTAGTGTTTGTGGGCTTTTATGCCCGAAAATAGGAGTGATGAAATCAAAATACATAAATACAAGTTTCAACAATGGCGGCCATGATGAAGGAGCGTTGCTGGGGTTTTTGGTCGATCTTCAAATGTAGATTTGAGGATCTTCTAGATGGAAAGTTCGAATTTGGACTTCCCCAAGAGGCTTGTATTAGGCCAGGCTATTGATGTTGAAAATTTTGACCGATTGGGTCCATTATTGAAAAAACGGCGAGATTGTCCTAATCGAGGCATTTGGGCACTCCAAGAAAAAAAAAGGGCAAGTTCCGAAAACGAGCGTTTTTCGGCGATCCACGTTTACAGAGTTCATATATTTGCTGATACCTTGGACATATACCTCGTACAAAACATTTGACTTTAAACTCGCGAGAAATTCATTAGCAATAATTAATTGGCCTCAAAATGTCAATCTAGCAAACCACATTTTGCTACTAAGTTATACTGCAAGGAATTTATAGTAGCGTATCTAAATTTAATCCTGATGTTGTCAATGCTAAATCATTGAACAGACTCAAGCTTCAGTGTTGCTGTCCCCATGATATCAGCATTGGATTGTCCGATACTGTTAGATTTGGAATCAGCATCTGAATAAAAAAAGTGGGTACCGAACAGCCTTACAAATAAGAGATCTAGTGCTGCTTACACCCTCCACCCAGCAATCAACAACATGGGGCAGATCAGCACTTCTGCTCCGCAGTCATCATCATGTTTTAACTTCAATTCTTGAGGATAGCAAGTCGAAACATCGAAGAACTTGCCGATATTATGTGGGTGTGTTTCACCATTTTGTCTAATCATGTGGTAAACTAGCATACAATTCTTTAGCTTCTTGGGCTCTGCCACTGGTCCCACAGAGGGAGCTTACAATGACCCCTAAGCTGGTTATGGTCCCGTCTAAGTTAGCAAAAGCTGTAAAAGTTAGTAGGAAAAATAAAGGGCTCCTCCCCTTCCCCCATCAGTACCGTTTGCTACACCCCTAAGGAAAGAGCAGGAGAGGGAACATGAGCAAAGGTTGTGTGCCCTGTGGTTACGACTATGTCAGTAAACTAAAGACATAATTTTTGGCGTAAAATTTAGTGATTATATACCGATTAGTGCAGATTACAGTGTTTAAGATATTAACAGTGAATACTGCACTTACGGTGACATCCAACCTCCAATTCAAGTTGTGATAGTGTGGATGATCTGGAGCAGAAACCCGTAGCATCTCAAGTACAATAGCCCGATGGTCACGGTATACATCTAAAAGTTGTTCCGTGGCTTCTGATTGCAATCCTAAGCTTGCAACTGAATCACTGAAGTCGACATCAGATAACTGGTAAAAAATGAACAAATTGCATAAGACTTGCTAAACTACAGTAAATTGCTTTGTTACAATACCGGTAAATACAAAAATTACTTGTGAATCATGCTACACAACTATAAGTGAGCAATTTTTAAAATTTTTTAAAATCATTTCTTACTATCTGCAAAATACTGACCTTCAGTAATTCATGCTAAAAACGCTTATTTTGGCTTATCATTGCCCAAAAAATAAAAATAAAATCTATTTTTGTCGTCTCCGTGAGTTTTTCCTTCTGCCCGCCAGGCGCGCCACTGTCTACACACAGATGCAGCCGCCATCTTGGCTAATCGTCACATTCGCTTGGGCACGTTGAAGCGTCAACGTGTTTTCTGGCTATTAGTTCAAAATGTCTAACGTGAGTGAAGCAGACAGCAAGATCCGTGAAAAGATCAAGTGCGGGAATTATTCGACATGCACATGCATCAAAACACAGCAGAATTTGCACCCATCGTGTCGGAAATGCAGGGAGTGCATCTTTGTGAACAAGTTTCGTGATCTGTGTTCGTTACATGAGGCGGCGGCCATTACCCATGTTCTTCATGCGTGGCATAAAACTGACAACAAGAAAGCGGGTAAGCAGAGTGTTGATGATCGTCTGAAAATGATGGGGGTTGACCGCAACACACCTGCTATTTTTTACGAAAGCTCTACTGATATTTTGTCGCCGGATTTTGAGGGTTTTGGTGCGTCGGATCAAACGGTTTACGGCACGGGAATTCTTTGGGTCAGGTCGTGATGGCGGCAAGAAACATGGCGGCGGTCACGGCTAATCAAAAAGCCGATGAATCCAGAGCTATTCTTACCAAGGACCTTAATAAATCGTAAGATACGGATATTGACGTGTTAAAATCTGACCTTCTGGCTTCGTTTGCTGACCTCCTAAAGGCCCATAATGCTAGTGGGGCGACTTTGCAACCATTAAATGTTAATGTGACGGAGGTATCGTTGCACAGTGACGATCGTAGTTTGACTGGGGAGGGCACCGGAAAACAGTCGAAAACTAGTAGCTCGGCCACCGCAAAGTCGAGCACGTCGGTTGCCCAGAAGAGCCGCACTCTTACCGCCTCCAATTTGAGTAGCAAAGGGGGAAGGGTAAAAAAATCAAACGAGGGTTTTAAAAGTGTCGATAGCAAAGCCTCACGATCGTTTCACGATAATCAGGTTGACGATAGAATGGTTAATGATAGAGTGGACGAAACGTTGAGAAAGAGTGGGAAAATGTCCACACGTGGCGGTCGTCACACGGACAGAAAGGATTCCGGAGGCGACCGCAGGGATAGAGCCGACACAGTAGTTAAGAGTAGTAAAGTGTTAAAATCCCAGTCCGCGCCCGAGAAAAGGGAGAGCGGACAGGGCTCGAGATCGCTTGGCGACAAAAGGCGTCCCGAGCAGTGCAAACAGAGAGCTCGAGGAGTGGCGCCGGAAGGCGATGGGTTTGCAAAATTTCTAGCGATGGCAAATTTCTAGTGTGGGTCAAGGATGGTGCGAGATCACCGCAGGGCGATTCAGAGAGCAGCGCATCGCCAGAGCGCAGGAGATCGCCGGAGCGCACCGCGTCGCCGGAGGTCGCCACAATGTGGCGACGGTCGGCGCAGCATGTCGCCCCCACAGGTCCCGGTCCCCCATTCACGGCAGGGGTAAGCATTCGTCGCCGGAGCGTGGATCGGCAAAGGATCGCAGCTCTTCTCCGAGAAAATACAGGTCTCCACAGAAAGACGGGACAGCGCCGACAATCGCCAGCAAAGGATGGTTTGAGCTACGGGCGTGCACAATTGGAAGAACACTTGCTGGTGCTTCGGGAAGCCTTTAAAGAGTTGTTCTCAAAGCTTGTCAATGCCTGATCCATCTTTAAAGGGACATTCTGGGCGTTAAAAGCAACACGACCCAGAACCAGTGTCGGGAAAAAATGTGCAAGAAATCCAACGAATTCCAGGCTGATGACATTTTATCGGAGGAGGAAGAATTCGAGGAAGAAGGGGAAGAAAAAGAAGAAAGGGAATGGCAGGAAGAGGAAGAAATAAACCCAGAATCCGCTGACAAGGACGGGTTTTATCCATTGGAAGACGTTTGGAGGCTATGTGTTCAAACATCTGAGGGAGACGAGATTTGGCAAGGAGGCCGTACCAACAGAGGAAGACCCTCCCATGGACACGCTGGCCAACTCGGGCAAAAGGAAGGTGCCGTCTTTGCCCCTCCCTCAGTCGGCGGTCGAGTTCCGACAGTTACTTAACAACGAATCGCTCACTCGGAGGGAAGACAAACCAATTTCCCTGTCAAGACCATAGCCAGCACACGAACCGAAGAATGCAAAAATGTTCTATAGATCGACGGGTAAGGGCTTCTAAGAAACAGTACAGGGCTTTTCCAGAAGCGGAGTATGTCACGGAGAAAGCAGAAATGGATTCGGTGCTCAAGGTACCAGCATTCCTCCGGACACCTCTACACCAGCATGATGAAGACGAGGCAATTCGGGCGAACTCGCACGCAGAACTTGTGTATTCAGCATCGACGGCAGCCATCAAGACACTGGTGCGTAACAAACCGGAGCTAAGGGACGACGAGACGGTGCGGGAATGCCTTCACCTCATGAAAAGGGCCTCATCCTTCCAGAAGGACTGCTTGAACTGGTTGGCGAGACTGTTACTTAACTCTGTTTTTCGGAAACGAGATGCCATTCTGGAGTCGGCGGCCCACATCCCCACCGACGTGATGGGCCAACTGCGTCTGCTCCCGATTCATGCGTCATCAGCGATGTACGATTGCAAACTGCTGGAGCTGGCCCCGGATCTCATGGAGAAGAAGAAACCGTCCACCCCTACAGGAGGATCCTTTCCCCAACAAAGAAGACGACCATTGGGAAGATATACTGGCAACTTCAGGGGACAGAACTTCGGGCCAGGGGAAGCCAAAGGAACGCAACGAAAGGCTTCGCAGGGTGACAAGGGTTTGGATTCCACGCCCTTTCGAGAGCCAGCTGCCACCTTTCTGGCTGGCGGCGTCATGGTTCCCGGACATCCTCGAACTCAAGAGAGAGGAACCAGTCCCCTTACCGGTCACGGAGAAATTGCTGTCACAGCACAAAGGACACCAACCGCTGATGGTGTCCTCTGATGGTGCCCGCCATCAGAATCCTGGGATTCTTCATCTTCACGGATGGCTACTTTAAGGATCAACCTACAGAAGAAGGAATGCACCGCGGAGGTGGCGGAGAGGGTCATAGTGGGCCTCAAAGAATCAACGCGTAGGAACTATGAATCCAAATGGAAGCAGTGGTACAGTTGGTGCTCCGACAAGGACGTCGACCCGTGTAGCCCGTCCGAGTTCAACATAGCAGACTTTTTGGAAGGACGTTTCTATAAAGGATTGGCGCCGACGACCATCAAGGGATACAGGTCGGCAATTAATTCTGTCTTGTCGTGCCTGAGGCACAAGGAGGTGGTGGAAAACCAACTGCTGTCGAAAGTAATGCTTGGTTTTGACCGAGCGAGACCACGAACCCGGACACTGTTTCCCAAATGGAACCTTCCGTTGGTCCTCAAGGGTCCATCGGGCCCACCATATGAACCGCTTCGGAAGGCGTCATGTTACATTTAACCCAAAAGACGGTTTTACTGCTAGCCTAAAATACTTACCTGTATTTTCTATAATGCTTTCCAGTTTTGGAAATGCTACCCGTCCCAAACATGAAATTTAATGCTCTCCCAGTCCTTGCAATGGCGCTCCTCGAGGCCCATGACCACCGCTAGGTGGTGCCCCTTTTCCCGTTCTGCATCACAGTTTGTTTTGTGAAGCAGTCGCGATCGTTACGTTTCAATCATGGAAAAACCAACAAAACCAACTACCTGCCCTGGAAAGACAGGCCAGAAGTGTGGGAAAAGGCTCAATAAGTCCGATCCCCATGAATTTTGCCGAAAATGTAGGGAACGAGACTTCACTTCGTATAAATGTGCTAAACATTGTGTAGGAATGGACCCGGACGTGACTGCGTCGATCGCGTCAACACGTGCCGAATCGTACAAAAGGGCTGAAAGGAAGAGACGAGCTCGTGAATTGGCTTTGCTAGGAAAGAATTCCGCGTCGGCACACGACAACGATAATTATTTGGATTCGGGTGATGATTCTATGACGTCAGCAAGCGAGAATCAATTTCCGTTGGGTGCGGACATTCCCTTTGTGCAACGAACCCGCCATCGACGGCGGACACCGCCAAAATGGTGGCCATGTGCGTGGAGAAAGCATTATCCAAGAACGAAGAACAAAGAAAGCGGACCAGCTGGCGCCGATAAGAAACTGGCACTAGCAACCCAAAAAGGTATTCTCGACACGTTTGAAAAATATTTTTGTTATTAACTTCCAGTGGTTGTGAATATTCATAATGATAACTAATGGATAGGGCTGCTGGGTTAGGCCTAATGTCATACTAATACACTGCTTGGTTAGGCCTAATGTCATTCCAACACACAAAGAAAGGCTTCATGGCTCAGTTCTATTTATTCCTGCAGTTTACTTGTACCACAGGTATA
>JAHWFP010034965.1:0-19842 GCA_023313725.1 Lithobius niger | reverse complement strand
CTAAGCATATTCTCCTGCATAAGTCAGGAGTAAATGTCTCAAATGGTGCAGTAATGAGAACCTGCAGTGTTGCAATATCCTGGGCTGGTTGAATGTACACCAAATCCCATACTATTCTCCACACACTAAAGTCCATAGGCGTCAGATCGCACGAATGCGCGGGCCACTCCATCGCACCTCTCCTACCAATTCTGTAGTTGGGAACTTGGTCATCAAGAAGATCTTGCACCTGAGTTGCATAATGCGGTGATGCACCATCTTGTTAGAAAATAATATCTGCGGGACACTTTTCCCGTACAGCTGGCAGAATCCTGTCTTCTAGCAGCTGACGATATACTGCCACCGTTGTTTGTTCCATCAAGGAAGAATGGTCCAATTAGTCCCCCTAGCACCTCCCCAAACATTGATGCCTGGTGACGGCGTGAATGCCGCCATAGTGACGTGTGGATTGTCGTCACTGTAAAATAGGCAGTTGTAATGAATAACTCTGCCATTCATATGAAACTTGGCTTCATTGGAGTATAATATCCGTTCAACGTTCTGTGGATCATCTGCAAGGAAATCTAGGAATTCCTCGCAGAAGTGTATGCGTCGATCGGGATCATCTTCGGATATGCCTTGGACAGTACACCTTCAAGCTTACGTCCTTAATCAGCCTATTAACTAAAGGCAGTAACACACCCGTTTGCCATTCCAACTGATGCTGGATGTCGTTGGTTCATCAAGCAACGCGTGGTGGATCTCGGCGGCATTTTCAATCGTTCATGCCGTTCGTTTACGGCCAGAATGGACCTTATGTTGATTTTCAACAGAACCTGTGATTTCAAATTTCTCCACCAAATGTGCGTGGTGGTGGCTGAAGATACGTAGCCTGCCACCTCACCAAAACGTCTGGTAATACCATTGAATAATATTGATACGTTGATGCAGGTTCATGCGTGGCATGTCGTTATGAATACAAAAAGAACGAGTGGTATCGAACGAAGCGAATATAAAAAGAACAAACTGTATCGAATGATACGTATCAGGTTGTATGCACCTAACTACTGTCAAGTCCAAGTGTACGGACCAACCAGTACTACAGTATACTACACACCACACAATAGTGCATGCCCTGGGGACGTCAGGTCACATGACTCACAACATGGCGTGCAACTCCAGTACAGCTGAAGGGCAACATGCAGCATTAACCAAGGTTATAGTAAATCGGTAATTAAACTCAGCCAATTACAGTAAGTACAGTACTGTAAACTGGGAACTCATATCGGATAACGTTACTAGGCCTTTTGTGCAGCAAGTGGTGTGGCGATTCGATGTGAATACTGGATAGTTGTTAATTCAGTATGTACATTGGGCGCAGGGCCGTAGCCAGCACCCCCCACACGTGCGGGGGTTTTGCCTACTGGGCCGAAGAGCACGAAACGCAACGAGGCCTTTATAGTGGACTATAGCGTTGATTTTTGTTTACAAACTCGTGCTAAGTTCAGTTCCAGAGAACCATGTAGCGTAGGAAGGTTAAGATTTCAAATGAAAGAGTATTCTTTCTAGTTCCTGTAGGCCTAAGCGACGTGAAGATGGCCTATTTATGTATAAAGCTTACAGTTTGGAAGCAGTTAATGATTACGTTTAAAATTTGTTTGCCAGCTAACAACAAAATTGTAAGCCCAACACGATAAAATGCTTACGTTATTTCAGAATGTCAGCTTCAGGAGCAGAGTTAAATTGTTGATCACGTAGTCGCAAAATAAATCGTGCTGATTGTTAATTTTTTTTAAAAGTGGTAAACAAATTAAACTAGGTATGTTAAAAAAATAAGCATAACAGTATTAAAAAAAATACAATTATAATGGCAACGAAGCGCCATCCTCTACGACCGTCACAGTCGTGAAGCATAGACCTTTTTCCTAATTCACGTATGGTTACATTACGCTCGACAAAAAAAAGTGTGTTTAAAATAAAATTCAGGTTAACACGGATTTGCTTTAATTTTTTTTAATTTGCAATTCCATTTGTACTTTTACTTGCAATTGTTTCTGTGGGTAAGGTATTTTTTAATTGTGGCAAATGGGATTTTCTTTTCTTTATGTTTTGTTGAGCCGGGGGGGGCTCTCTTCATTTTAATTCTAGTGCGGGGGTATATAACATTTCCTGGCTACTGCCGTGATTGAGCGATTCGATTTCTACAGGGTATCAGGGATAAGACACCGCAGAAGCTATGTTCTACTGCCGCCGTACAAGTGGCTTCCCCCCATCATCCAGGGTTGCCACATGCGTTTTTTTCTATTGCGTTGTTATTTGGAATCCAAATACTGTAAAAGCCTTTATTTTAGCTATTTTGCTTGATGGCCATTTAAATGTTTTTTTTTTCTTCTTTTTACTTGATCTAATTAAGGGCTTTTATTGTTTGTTTTGGTCCCCCCTTCCCCCATCATCCAGGGCTGTCACATGATTTTGTTACCTTTAGCGTTCTTATTTGAAATGAAAATAAAATCTTTCTTTCCTGAGGCCAGGAATAACTTTCATGATTTCTTTACTGAGTTCAGGGATAAGGGTTATAGTGACGGGGAATGGTTGTTGGACTTGGAAAAATTCGACGTGTAGCGTTTTTTTTTGTAACACTCTGTATTCACTGTGCTGGCTGTCCATTTTTAATCTTTTGTATACAGAGTGTTTCAGAATAAAACTTACAAACTTCCAAGGCATACTAAGGAGGTACAGACACGTCAGAAAGTACTATAGAATACCTGTCCAAAAATTTTTAGTTACCGAGATTTCGCCAAAATTATGTTACGATCGAGTATTTAAGTCATGGTTTAGTGGTAGTCATTGTCCAACTGTCTGCAAGGTGCACGCATTTCTGTGGCCTCATGCACTAAGGCACAGGCTTAACTTTAATATAGGGCCCCGAAGTCGTGAGTGCGGTGGAGGGCCCTCTTCATAAAAACAAAAATGCAGTTATTGGCACATACGATGAGAGCCCAGTGAAGGCCGACCTCCTTCATGAAAAAATGCAGTTTTTGCCACATAAGGCAAAAACCCAGTTGAGACCCCCTTCACGAAAAAAAGGGAAAAAAGGAGAAAAAAGAAACGCAGATTTTCCACACAGTCGGGGGCGCCCCGGGGCGGGGGGGGGGGCCCCGCCATAAAAATAAAAAAATGCTATTTTTTTTTACCACACAAGGCACGAGCCCAGTGGAAGAGCCCCCTTCAAAGAAAAATAATTTTGGCACTCAAGGTGAAACCCTAGTCGAGACCCCCTTCTCAAAATACAAATAAAAAAAATTAAGTGCTTGCCGCATAAGACGGAGACTGAACTACAGCAATAACTTACTTTCTGACAGGTTTCAGTTACAAACAAAATTTAAATTGGAACCACGGAGAGGAGGGCCCCCAAAAGACGGTGGGCCATGAGTTTGCTGCCTCCTCTGCTTCATTGTAGTTACGCCACTGCACTAAGGCTAAATACAATAGCTCCACAAACTCGGATGTAGCTATAGGTGCACCAACCTGTGGGAAAATTTCGCGATAATTGAATGCCGTTCGAAACCGCAATATCGTCTAATATTGCCAAGACAGAAGCAGCTTGCCAGATCTCAGTATATTGACGCGTTTTGCAAGGAAGAAGGCCTGGCTTCTTTTTAGGCCACCCGCGCACTATGCGGTCAGGTCGTGCGGCCAGTGGTCGTCACGGCCAAAAAACACGGCGACGTGCTGCGCGACCACGTCCGTTTTCCCTTGATAATTCTCGATCGCGTGATGAAAAATAAACACGGAGCAAGTATGGCCGTCCTGTGGTCGCCTGCACGCCGCCTGGGATCCCAGTGGCCGCAGCGGCCAAGTGCGTGCTGTTATACCTATACCGTAAGCATTCTCGTTGGCCGCAGCGACCTGGTAGCCGTGTGCGTGGGGGCCCTTAAAGCCCGGATCCTCACTACCCAGCAACTCTTAACATTTCTTAGCAGCAGAAGTAACTTTTTTATTATTCTTTATTAAGAAAACCAGTGCTGCCTTGTTATATTCTCCAGAAACTGGACAGCCCAACTATGTTATTGTTCCCAACTTTTAAAATAAAGCCTTCGTTAACCCGATGAAAGCCGTAAGGGGAGAATGTAAATGACCTGTTCCGGCTAATGAACCTAGAAAGGGTGGGGGGGGCGGGAGGATATGGCCTACGTTGGATATTGCAAGTGCCAACTTTACAGTCGTAGTTGCAGAGGTACGGTAATAATTATAAAAAGCGTTTAAGAATGACGGTAATATTATCAAAAGAGATGCCTTCGTAAGGTCAGATCACGTATTTCATTGTCTTAAAGTGATTCAGCTGTAGTGCGAGAACTTAGTTTTAAGGAGTGTTATGTCATAATAAGAGTTTGATACCCGAACAACGCGACACACAAATGGATTAATAAAGATGGTTTTAAGTTGCTACGGCTAAAATCACAATGGGTTTGAACAACTTGGAGTTAATAAATGCATGGTATAATTTAATACAAATTACTCTTTAAAACGTTATACAAATTACCAAGTTCACACAATATAAATACTATTTAAAATATTACACTTAAAAAGTAGTTTGAACAACATTAAATCTTGAATTCGGTATCGGTACTATTCCACAAATACCAAATTCACAACATTAGACGTGAACGAACTTGAAGACAAAGTGAATAGTAGGACGTCCCGTTACGGAATAAATATTCGGCATGCCAAATGCTTTTCTTCGGGTGTTTGCTCAAATAATTTTATGGATGGTCACGGGCGAGGCATTCCTGCCTAACACTTGCGACGGGAGGGAAGACCACATCGAAAATTAGAACTCAAAAGCGTAAACAGTTATTGATTTATCCCAATGCGGTTTTAAACTTATTCTCACTTAGTAATTCAATACGCAGTTGAAACCTTAATATAACTTATACGCCCTCTCAGGCCACCCACAACCAAACACTTTGAGCAATTTGGACAACGGACTGATTGCGGGGAAAATAGTATACACGCAATTTATGACTTCTTAATGAATACGGATAAGTTATATTACAAACAGACGATAAACCAGCATACGAGAATTGAAGTTATCAAGACACACGCTAGTGTTTGGCCGCCATGATTAACTATAACATATAAAATATATACATGAGCATGGCGGCAACTAGACACGTTGTGTCATTACAGCTAAGGTAGTTTGACTGTTTTCAGGCATGTGAGGATAAATAACAATGCCACAACAAAGGCTGAAACTTGTTTAATCGAGAGACTTTGGTTGCCTGACAACATAAAGTGACGTTTAGTAACACAGCTTAACGTTTTATTGTTGAAAAACACAACGTGAATAACGTCTGCGGCCTTGCAGTGCTGGAAACACCGGTCTCTCAGATGTTAAGCAGCATTGGGCTTGATTGATACTTGGGTGGGTGACCGCCTGGAAATCTGGCTCTGGCAGATGAACAGGAGTGGTTAACACTCGTTAAACCCTTTGAACCCTTCGTGAATAACGTTGATATTTGCCTAATCAAGACACACGCTCGCCCGCCAAGATAAAACGATAACATTCAGATAAAATATATATATGAGCCTGGCGACCACTAGACACGTTGAGGCATGTGAGGAAAAATAACAATGCGACAGAAATAGCTGAAATTTGTTTAATCGTGAGACTTTGGTCGCCTGACAACATAAAAGTCACTGATAGTGACACAGGTTAACGTTTTCTTGTTGAAAAAAACGACGTGAATAACGTTGATATTTGCCTGATTACTAAATACTGTAGTTACTAGTGACGCTTTTTTTGTATCACGAAAATAAATTGTTCCATGCGGTGAATAAACCTGGTTCTTAGCTCATTCTACAGGTACTGCTACGGAGAATTATTGCCCTTTTCATAAGGCGTTTTCTGATTGATCAAGTGGTTCAGGGGTTAGGGACCTCTAAACGACCGAATTGATAGTTTTACATTGTTTTAAACATTGTTATTATGCAAGTACGCTAAACTGATCATTGAATAAATCCGTTCGTCTGCAATACTATCATACGAAAAACGGTGACTGCTGTCCGAAAAATGAAACGAAAGCCAACACAGAAAAGGAAATGGACCAGAAAAATAGATTGGTGTTTCCATCTCATAATTACTAAGAAAAAAAATATGGATATCATTAATTTCGACGAAAAAGATCTAATATCTACCCCAAAACAAAACTTGGTAAGATTCCCGCCAAGCTTTCGGCCGTGTGAAGTCGTGATGTCAAACGCCAAGCTCTTTTGCCAAGCTAATCCCACCGAAAATAGTGTAGTAAGTAATTTTCATACATTTCATTTAACCTTCGAAGTATTACTCGGTAGGATTAGGTTGGCGAAACTGCTAGGCGTTTGATATCACGACTTCACATGGCCGAAAAGCTTGGCGGGAATCTTTAACAAGTTTTGTGTTGGGGTTACTAGTTACTGGCTAACGCTATTTTTGTTTCACGAAAATAAATTCTTCCATGCGGTGAATAAAACAGGTTATTAGTTCATTTTAAAGATATTGCTCTTTACATTATGGTCCTTTCTAATCTAGACACACGCTAGTGTGTCGCCGCCAAGTAACAGTTGATCATCCCATTGAAGATATCCGATTGTAAAAAAATTGATTGTTAATGATAAAATGGCGGCCTCACTAGCAGACATGTGTCTGTTAACTGTAAGCAACTGAAAGCTTATTTTGGCATGTTGAGGGTAAATCCCAATGTGACAGAAATCTTTCAAATTGTGGTACATTTAAGGGGAAGGGTCAGAGATTAGGAAAAACTAAAATTTAAAGGATGAGTGTTCACCAATCATAGAGAAAAAGATGCGTCAATAACGTTGTTTTTATGTTACTGGCTACCTGGCTAGCTAATCTAGACACACGCTAGTCCAAGTAACAGTAGATCATCCCATTGTAGACATCCGATTGTTAAAAATTGATTGTTAATGATAAAAAGGCGGCTCACTAGCAGACATGTGTCTGTTAACTGTAAGCAACTGAAAGCATATTTTGGCATGTTGAGGATAAATCCCAATGCGACAGAAATGTTTCAAATTGTGGAAAATGTAAGGGGAAGGGTCAGAGATTAAGAAAAACTAAAATTTAAAGGATGAGTGTCCACCAATCATAGAGAAAAAGATGCGTCAATAACGTTGTTTTTATGTTACTGTCTAGCTAGCTAGCTAATAAGATTTTTCCCATGGTAAATCCCATAGACTTTTTGCTCATGGCTAGCGCAAAATTGCGAAGACCTACGTACCTGAATTTTTGCACACAGATGCATGGTGATCTGAGGATGGTCCTTTTGTTGGTTTGGGGGTTGTAGGGGTCAGGACAAATGCGTGGGAGGGTTTTGGAATTTGCCACCGGAGAATTTAAATTTCGTTTCTTTTCCAAGTTGCAACCAAAGATTTTAAGCAACAATGGCTTGAACAATCAAGACTGGTCCTTAGATTTATTATAAAAGCCTGGACGAACTAAAAACTGAACTGTGACGAAGGACAAAATAAAGAAACATTAACGTTGCCGTGAATTGCGTAAGAATAAAGGGATGCACGTTAGATGATGGTTACGCAACAATACGAGCATACACGAGCTAAGGGTTTTTTTTTTTTTTGTTAATAACCCAAAAAACAAAATGCTTCGCGTTCTGCTGTGTTAGTAACAGAGACCTTCGGGGGTTTCTGCATGACTAAATGTGAACGAAATCTTGAAAAATTAAGGGGAAGTTGCAGGGATAAACAAAACAACTGAAGGGGATGCGTCTGCGTGAGCGAAGCAAACGAAATCGGCGATTGTTATTCAGTGTGTGCAAAAATGGGATTGAAGCAACTTAAGCGTGTGAAGAATGGTCATACAATAAACTAAGCTGTGTCAATTTGGCTAATCTAACGGCTAATTGGCAATGGTAAATTTATAATTTTCAAATTTACCATTTATTGGAATAAAATTCTTGTAGAAAAAAAGGTAGACATAAAGATAAGACGGTGTAACCTTAAGTACGTTCACAGTCCTGATATCCACCCAAAGCCAAAACTGGTAGAAAAAGCCGCCAAATTTCTAAAACGATCGGCCTTTGACCGTAGTGATATCATTCAACCAGGGAATGGCCGCCAAGGTCAATCCTATTAGTCAATAATACTTTGGACGTTAAATGAAAACTTGAAGATTGCTACACCGAGTAGCAAACTTCAAGTTTTCATTTAACTTTCGAACTATTAGTCGGTCCGATTAACTTGGCTAATAGGATTGACCTAGGAGGTCTTTCCCTGCTTGAATGATATCACTACCTTCAAAGGCCGATCGTTTTTGGGAACTTGGGAACTCTTCTACCAGTTTTGGTTTTTGGTGGATTACTCAAGTCGTTCATAGGTTGGGGGCTATAAACGACCAGAATGATTGTTTTACATTGTTTTAACAATTGTTATTATGCAACAATGACAATCAGCAAACGCAGACGTAGACTGAAGATCAAGTGGTTATTTTCAGCAAACAGTAATTGATAAAGATACAAAACATAAAAAAAAAAAATGCCAGTAAACTGATCATTAAATACATCCGTGCGTTTTCAAGGAGATAGTGCAGTACTAATAAAAAATACTGATCATTTGAAAAAAGGTGAATGCTGTCCTCAAAATGTAACGAAAGCCAACAACAACAAACAAAAAAAGAGAAAGAAATGGAACAGAAAACTACTTCCGTGTTTCCATCTCAAAATTGCTAAATAATATTCAAACATTCAACGGAATAACTGAAGATAAATATAACGTTCAAACGTTAACATAAATTATTAAAAAGGCAGAAACGGTATAACCTGCATTTGGACGCTTGTTCATGTTGAAAGACGGTTTCCTTGACTAACTAACGGCATGGTACATACGGAAATAGAGGTCACAATGATATACACAGGCAGTCTGTCTCGCAGCTGAGCTGGACTAACCCATTACCGGCATAGACACCAGATAATTGCAAACTTCATCTTTTAAAGAAAGCATACAGCCTCGCTATGAAATTAAAGATACACACACATTATTTACGAGATAAAAATATTACACAAATCCAGTTATTACACGTAACTATGGAAACGATATTCACTACAATTTAATCGTTTCTTAAAACATAAACCTGGTAATTCAAACTTAAATCACTAAAATACCACAATATTGCAAAAATGCCAGGTAAGAGACGCCCTCCCAGTGCACCAGCTCCAAATGGGAAGCGCCCAAGTCATACCTAAGTCCTACCGAGATATCGCCTCACACTTCCGGAATCGGCTTGGAAAGTTCACAACGACCGTTAAACACGCCCCTTTCCCCACCCGGGCTGAATTAGAATATCCGAACGTGGACTCTCATTTTATTTTTCTTAACTGCAAAAAAAAAAAAAAAAAAAAAATCAGTTAATACATAAACATGAACAGAAGAAGGAAAGGATGATAGACGCTGCTGGTCAGTGGGTAGGGAAAGGGGCTCATGCGAACCAGCTTCTCCCAAAACCCCTAAATGTGTCATAAAGCTAAATAAATGGAGAATATGTGAAAAAGTACACTCTTGAAGCCGGATATGGCAGTGCTGTATCTTAAAATGCTTCAGCTTCACGATCCCCACTGAGGGATTTAACAACACTCCCCCAGACCCCCTATCTGACTTTGTTCGGCATCCTGCGAAATGTGTTTCCTGGCTGAGGCTATGGTGCCACTGTTTCGAGTCACTCAAGAAGAAAAAAGCCCTTTTTGCTGAAGCACCGCTCGAAAGTTAGGGGACCAAATCCTTCAAACCAGTTCCCAACTTCTTGCATCCAATATTTGCGTACAAGTAGCCAAAAAAAAAATAGAAAGCATACCCACACAGTACATTCCACCCGCCTTCCTCCCCTCCCCCACCCTACCCAACAATCTACCAAGCTATTCAACTGATGCTACAAAACTTTTGGGGTTAGACGATTCCTAAAAAAGTGGCCCCTGGTCACCAACTTCCCGACTGCCCTTTACACCCACTAGTCTGCCTCTGGCTGCTGCGATGTAATATTGCAGCGTTCAGAAAATTTCGTGGCCACACAACTACGAAAACATTTTATCACAAGCAGTCACATGTTTTTTATAGCTCTGAGCAATATTTATTGCGTGTAGAAATTATTAATCTATATGCCCTCCTTTATATAAATATTAAGTTTTTTTAAATATTTTTATTTATTTAACAACTTTCTCGACAAGAGTTAGACGTAATTGCAGTTTCGAACGCAATTCGATTAGGCCTATCACGAAATTTTACCACAGGTTAATCCACCGTACTGCATCTAAGTTTGAGGAGCTAATGAATTTGGTCTTAAACAGGCAAGAGTGTGTATGAGGTCACAGTAAAGCGTGCACCTTGCAGGCATTCAGACACAGGCTCCAATTAAGCCGTGACTTTAATACTCCATCATAAAATAATGGGAGTCTAATAGGGCAACATCTCGGTAACCAAGCATTTTTAGATAGGCGCTGTATAGGACATATTGACTTCCTTAGAATGCGCTGTTAAGTTTGTTTGGTTTATTATGAAACATCTTGTATAACTGGCGTATCTGATGAATGTTTCCTTAAGTTGTACAAATCACTATTGCATGTTAGTCCTATATATATATATATATGTATATATATAATGAATTGATTAAATCTGCATTGAATGTGACCGATTTATATAAAGGTCTATTTTCCTTATGACATCATTCTGTAGTCATCAGCTCTTTCTTGTTTTATATTCTTTAGATATTTCACATGGACTTTCTTGCAGGCCAGCCAGGACATACATGGCTGTTACTGAAATAAATTAAATTTTAAAGTTAAGATTACAAAAGTTAATTTTAAATAAAGATACCGTAACTAAATACCGTGTTGACTTGATCTAGTTGACCATATTAATTTTCGACTTTTGAGTCTTTCAAGCATGGAAGATAGTTAAGAGAAACTAACTTTTTTTTGAAACATTCAAATGCATTCAAATGGATTAGCTAGGGTGTGGCTCTTCTCCTCTTGTAATTTTTTTTGTAATTGCACTGAAAGTAAAACTAAAGTCAAATCGAGTACAAATACCAAACAAAAAAATCTATCTTTTTGGGTGGAGAGGTGTTCTTATTATATCCAGTAAGCAGAAAAATAATTGACCCATTGCCTACTCGAACAAGTAACAGAGACAGCTAATAGATCTCTACATCAACCCATTTGCGATTGAGGACTAGTGACGTGATGCTATTTTAATTCCTTATAAAATGGATCCATTTTTGTAGCGTAAAAAATCGCTGATCTTGTTACTGTTCGTGTCATTATTTTGTTATACAAATATTTAAATTCCACTAAGAACATTTTATATAGAGGTATCATATTTTTGTGTTTTTCAGACGTTGTCAAGACTGTAGTCACTACAAGGGACAACTTCTTAGACCCAATTATGTACTTGTGCAACGATTCCGATTCAGTCTGTAGCACGACAGACTGTTGCGCAGACAAAAACTACACAGATTCTGTTTTGCCTTTCTGTATACCGTATGAAATAGACCCGAAGACCGTGGTACTCATGGTGTACTACAGTCTTGTCATGGTGGTGGGGTTATACGGTAACATCTTAGTTATCTACATAATCCTGCGATATGCCAAGATGCGCACAGTTACGAACACGTACATCCTGAATTTGGCAGTGGCTGACGCTCTTTTCCTTTCCTGTATGGTTCTGATGCTATGGGATATGGGTATTGGGTCTTGGTCATTTGGCAATGCAATGTGCAAAGTGTACGCATCGATTGCGACTCTTAATTATTTTGCAAGCAGCATATTTTTAACGGTGATGAGTGTGGACAGATTCATCGCTGTGTGCTATCCCCTAAAATGTATGTCGTACCGTACCACTTTCGTTTCAAATGCAGTGTGCGTTGCTGGCTGGACGATGTCATCTGTCATGATCGTGCCAGTGATGATGTATACTACAGTGTTTACAACACCATGTGGGAATTCATGCGTCGTCAATTGGCCAGACACAGAGCACATAGACGGGGACATTGTCTTTACACTGTACGCCTTTGCCCTAGGGTTCGCCATTCCGCTAGTCTTAATGTCTGTATTCTCCAGTTTGGTAATTCGCAAGCTCCATCAAGACGGACCAAGTAGCAGTTCCAACGATGTTACAAACCACAAAGTTACAAAACTGGTATTGACAATAATCATTGTATATGTTCTGTGTTGGTTGCCCTATTGGATTGGACAAATTACTTTTCTTATCACTCCACCAACGCAAATGACGAGTGTTTGGCCCGAGGTTTATGTTACGATCGTACGTTGTATGTACTGCTGTAACTCTGCCATAAATCCCATTCTGTATGCTTACCTTAGTGACAAGTTGAGGAAGAGTTTCCTTAAGTTGTGCCGACGTACCGTGTCTGAAAAACCTAATTATTTCTTAGCAATGTAATCGAACTCCATGTTTATTCACAACAATTCTCTTTCACGTCATTTACAGTCAATGGCATCCCATCACCCAACAGACGAAAAAAAACAAGTTCTGAAACGTACACCACAACATTTAATGCAAGATGAGGAAGTCGACCCGAATAGGTCAGGAAGGTCGAATCCGTGTAAAGTGGGAAAGGGATCGAATTCCACAACTGAAAAATCATCATCAGGTATGGCAAATACTCCACTCGCCGTTCCACTCTCGTCGAAACAATTCTCGAATAATGGGCTTCCTCGCCTTGGCTGTGGACGCCAAAAATACCGTCAAAGAATCATCCACCATCCAGACACTCTTCACTACCACATCTGCCTGAATATTGCCTTGGTTAGCTGAATGACCTCTGACCCATTTTAAAACGACTACGCCTGTCCACATCATTGCCCACACTTTCGTACAGATGCAGAAGATTAGTGGGTCGCTCACATCAAGCCTCTGAACGGAGTTCCTGATTCTGCTGATTGCCGACTGAGAGTCCGAAAGAACTGTGAAGATGGCAAATTCATGTCCACAGCAACGTCCAGAGCCATGGAAATTGAAATGAGTTCACATACTGTGCCGCTTTCACCTTGTGACACAAGAATAATTTAACAGACGGTATAACCACTCCGATCCCACCCTCCCACGTCCCGCGTCTGTAGGACGCATCACAGTAAATATTGCATTCCGTGCACCTTGCATCAAACACACCGTGCAGCTCGGACGCCAAGGCCACGGGCTGATTAGATTGGCCTCACCCGCCTGCAAGCAGCAAGGTCATACCCCGACCAGCACGCCTAGAACCTGTCTGGCCCTGGAACTGTCACCAGAATAGTCTAGTAGAATCCTACCAGTAATCATCAGATCTACCCCTAGTAATGCTGCGCAAGCATAGGGACACCAAAAGTTCCTTCACATGACAATGCAATGGCAGCTCCATGCCTTCAATCCAAAGGGCCTGGACAGACGTTGAAACCAGGCATCCAGTCATCAACCGCAGACAACAATTCACTGAGACTTGGAGCAATCTGACATGCCTCTGTCCACCACACGAACACGGCAGATGATAATCAAGGAAGGATCGTACAAAGGTCCTGTATACAGAGAGGAGAGAATCCCTATGGTCACCATTTACGTAAGACAACACTCAAAGAACCACCGACCACGCACGAATTTCGACCCCACACGAATTTTTGTGTTCAGACTGCTCACATGAGCAGACCATTCTAGAAGTTCGTCCAGAATGACACCAAGATACTTAACCGCAGTTAATGGGTAACCGTCACACCACCATCCGAAATCGATAGTGGCGCACGTGGTCTGACCGCAGAACACTTGAAGACGACCAGTTCAGTCTTGGCCGAAGCCAACAATAACCCTCCCACATTCACACAATCCGATATGTAGCGCATAGCTTGTTGAGCTTTTGCAAGACATTCGTCAAGTCGTCACCTGCAAACCACATAGCAATGCCATCTGCATAGCAGACAACATTAGCAGTCTCACTCATCCTCAGAAGGACCTCGTTAATAACAACTGCAAACAGGACCGGCCTGAGACAACTCCCTTGCGGGAGGCCCGGACTAGAACTTGCCTCTATTGACCAATACCTATTCGCTCTTGTAACAAAATTCCGGACACCCAACAACGCGATAATAACTCTCAAGAGCTTGTCGTCGATACTCATCTTGCAAAGAGCAGCCTAGAGCCAGTCAATACTGACCGTGTCGTAGGCTGCTTTAATGTCAAGAAAGATCGCAACAACCACAAAACGGTGAGCCCATACCTCCCGAATTCCCAATAGAACGTACAGATCAGCATCCTGCGCACTCCTGTGGGCACTATAACCAAACTGGGTCGGCGCAAGACACCCAAAATACTCGAGATGCCACGAAAGACGCCATCGTACAGTTACAACAATGGTCTTGTCCATCCCTCGACAAAATTGTACATGCATTAAGTGCACATTGTATACTTATACCAACATTACTTATACCATTGTTGTGCTACAGATTGCTTGATTTGATTTTTTCATGTTGCGCGGCATAGATTGAGTCTCGCGGGCTTAGCCTTCCCTGGTGTTTGGTCTTCTTAGAAAGTAAACGTATGCAATATTTCATTCATTAGTAGACTGATCCTTCACTTTTACTCGCCCCTCCTCTTCCCCTCCTTTTCTGCTCCCTTCCCCCGCCCCCCTCCTCCACCGGCCCCAAACTGCAAGTTATTCTCCATGATTGTCTCCCGGTACGCAAGCTACCCCCTGCTGCAAGGCAATCTCCGTGATTGTTTCCATCAACTTAGAAACAATTCACGTCGGGACCGCGCACCATCCAATTGTTGCAACTAATTTTCCTTCATTTGCTCACGCGTGCAAAGAATGTTACCGCCCACTTTAAAAGAATTCAACTTCAATGTCCAAGTCTCCATCTACGAAAGAAATGCGCCTTTCCATCGTATCAGGCTGCCAATTTAACTTATCGTCGTTTTGTTTAAAGTTGTCCGCTCTTAGCTGAAACACGGATTCGTTTTTTTTTTTAGCTCAACTACGAAAGTCCAACAGTCAAATCCCATAGCCCGCCCACAATGCCACAATCACGCAACCAGGCATTGTTTGCAAAGTAGCAATGATTCGCAACGTGCATTGCAATTGTAGTCAAGTTTAAAGCGATTGTTGCGCGTGTTTTTACAGCAATTGATTTGCACTTTCTTCTTCTCCTCCTTACTTTTGCCGGCATGAGTATTATATAGTGTACTAGTTATGTCCGTGCGGGTGCTGCGCACCCCACCCCACCCCGAGCACCCCCTTGCACCCCCTTCCTGCGCTCCCATACCTTGGCTCTGAATATATCTCCGCCCCCCTCTGGTAGGCTACCTCAGGTGTTTGGTCTTTGGCTTTTAAAAGTTTATCCAAATATATCACATATGCCCTTCCACCATAATTACTTTAACGTTCAATTCCCACACTCCTGCCTCCTCCTGGATACGCACACGTGCCCCCTCACACACACTTGCCCGCCTTCCTCTAACTCCCACCGCCCCGTGACATTCCCCTTTGGTGCAGCCCCGGAAAAGTCGCACGCGTATGTTTGAAGACTAAAAAAAACCTTTTTAAATCCAGCATTCAGTAAGCAAGTAATCCTAAGTTTAAGCATGAGTACATAAAAAGTTCCGTAGGAACGATGTGTAACAGACTTGTATTAGGGTGGTGTCCTAGCGTTTGACCGAGCTTTCAATCTTCAAAACTAGATGGCGCTAGTAATTTGTTCTTTTTAAAACTTCAGTATCATTTACAGCTTGTTCCTGGGCTCTCAATGTTATTCATAAATTCTTATTTTAAGTATTCTTTGGAATTCACAGACGAATAAAATTTATTATTTGTCTATATTCCAGACTCTTTTCGATATTATTTTTAACCAGTCACGAAGCAGTTTGGTTACGACGACATGTATTATGTAATGACATATATGAAGTAATGACATGTATTATGTAATGTGGCACTCGTGCTTCAACTGAAAAAGTGAAATCTTCCAAGTCAACTGCCAGAATGGGACAGATGGGGAAATTCAACTTTATAAATAACAAGAAAATAGTATGATAATATGGCGGAAGATGTTTACTCACTTAGTGCAATTATTTTGTTGGTAGTGCATGTTCATATTGGAGAGAAGCCCTTGAGAGTACATTTTGTGGTAAGACATAGCTACGATTACCTGTTGCACATTTAAAGTTAAAAGACAAGAAGCTAATTATATCTAAAGTGTAACACGTCGTATCATGATTTGTGTGATTTTCTGCTGTATTTTTTACATTCTGCGACACAACAGTGAGAAACTGTTTAAATGTGAAAATCGTAGTAAAGCCTTTAAATTGAAGCTCATGTTTAGTTGTGTTATGTGCAAACATGGGGGCAAGAAGTGTCTTAATGTGTTTGTGACGAGAAGCCTATTAATACGTAGTATGAGGTACTGAAACTTCTAGTGAACGAAGCTTGTTGCAGCGTAAATGGATTGTTTCTACCGATCGTTCCTTAAGTTTGTAGTGCGCAATTTTCTTATTTAACGTAAATATGAGACGATGTGTATTCTAATACAAAACGGTGTGAAAACCTGCAAAAATACAACTTTAGTGGTGCCGCAATTCATACATAATTAAAAGAAATAGAATACTTTTAAATGCGAGATATTTTTGTTAGCAGCCGGCCGTTTTTGAAATAAGAAATGTAACAATGCATAGTCGTCGTTATTTTAACGAGACACTTAAGTGAAAATTAAGAAAGCTACAATTTCGTTGTAAAAGTGTGTAGCAATATGGTCGAATGGAAAATGGTGTGAAACCCTTGAAGTGTAAATTGTATGCTACAGCGTTTTTACTGCGAGAAGCCCTTTATTATGTATGGTCGAATTCTACTCCAGCTGATTTTGTAAGGTGTGTGCTACTACAAATACTAAACCTCAGCATGTCCCATTTTCTGCAAAACAATGAATGGCATTTTATTTAAAAATTCGTATGTTTTATAAAAAAAAAACTCCTTTAACTTTTCGTGTGTTTTTTATGCTATAGGATGATTACTAAAAAAATTGTATTCGTCTCATCTACATTACACAGTGCAAGAGTGCATTTTTCAGGGTACTTTTGCTCCGCAGCAGCGGGGGGGGGGGAGGGAGGATGGGGCAGCGAAAAATATTAGACAACTATATATGCAACATGATATCTTTGAAGCAGAAATTCCTAGAAATGTTTTCAGTAATTAACTTTAAAAGGGGATAATACAGGAAGGGATTTATATGCGAGTGGTGTGGCGATGGCTGGGGGGGGGGGGGGGAGACGTTAATGAGGCGCCCGATTCAAAATCCTTTACACGTTCATACATGTTTCAAATTCGTCGTCACTGGTTATTAGTGCTAAAAATTGTTTAAAATATGAGTCATCGAAACTTGTCAGCCTAAAGTGTTCGAGCCTCCGTCCGTTACTCTGTCCAGTGGAACAGACAAGAAAAATTGTGGAGGGGGACGAATAAATCCAGCTCGGGGTCTGGGGGAGAGCTTCCCTAGAGCATTCCGAGCAATTGAATCATCTCGTGGTACATCGCTGCCGAATAAGGTTTCTGTAGAGTACATATTCATTTCTGGCAGAATTTATGTAGCATTATGACACGTACAAGAATAAAAAAAAAATGAAATGAAAAAAGAAACGTAAAATTTGCACTTTTGTTCAGTTTGGTTTCCTGTAGAGGGGGTGGCCCCATAATCCACATCCCCTCATTTCTTTCCTGCGGCACTGACTTGTATTGGCAGCACAATTACGGCCTAAAGGCATTGTCGTTACATAATTAAAAGCTCGATTAGTCAGGAGCGGACTGGCAGCTGTTTGTCCCTAAATTAATGAAATAGCATTCCAACTCCAAAGCCATACGAGGGTGATAATAATGGTAAACGGAAAAAATCCACGGAAAAAAAATCCAGGAAGAAAGGTCCAGAAAAAAAAATTCTGAGGAAGTAAAATCAAAAGAAAAAATACAAAGGGAAAAAAATCAACGGAATAAAAATCCAATGCCATTCTTTATTTCAATATTTTTTTCTTTTATACCTTAGTATTTTCACAGATATCTTTTGGAAGTTATGACTCTACCATCAGTTTCCCAGGTACAGGATTAAGGCATGTGGTTTACTTCTGATTCGAAGTCGTCTCTCCATTGCCAGAAGATTGTGGAACTGGCTTTACGTCGACTTGTAATTATTGTGAATATGTGTTTTACCTCTGGTAATTTGTCCACTAAGGTCTGGGCTTTCAAAGTAGTTGTGCGACCACTACTCAAATATAAAACTTTGGTGTAGTCACCTTTCCTATTAATAGACATCGACTTGGTCGAAATTACCAGGGGCCTGCCTGGTCTGCGTGACTATTCACCCGAAGCATACAATTGATGGGGAAAGAAAATGTGGCGCCCCTCCTCCCCCAAAATACTTAACTGCCAAAAAACAAAATTGAAAGGCGTGTTTAAGTTAAAATCACTCTCGTTTAAAAATAGCATGGTCATACGAAGGCAGTGTAAGGTCACGACTGTTTTAACACCAGGGTTAGACCTGCCGGAGTCACAAAGGTCCCCGATGGTATTACAAGACATGTAGGAAGGGGGAGGGGACATGGGAATTGTTTTGCAATAATAAAATATCAACCAACGTAAGTTAATGGTCACTACATTAAAATGAAAGGGGGTGTCCCACTAACACCAAACCTAGTTCAGAAGTTCATACGTAATTATCGTAACAGGACTCCTATATGTACTATGCGGCGCTATAAATTCTATTTTGTTGCTGTTGCAAAAACAATCCCACGTTAATATTAATAATATTAAAAAAAAATATTAATGTCGCTCCAGCGTAAAACTTAAGCCTTATGATTCGTTTGTTAAAATGTATACGGAAATGCTTCATCGTAATCAGATGGTGTGCGCAACTGCTCGCAAAAACTCAAATTCCCGACTACCCTCGGCATATTGCTCACACAGGGATTTAAGTTTCTGTTACATTTCCTCATAAATGCCTAGTGTTTTCTATTGATGGGCATCTTTGATATTCGAAACTCATTCAAAGGATTTGAATGAGTTTCGTAGCACGAACTACAAAATAACCTCACTTTAACACAATGTGAAAAGAAAATGACATTGGATTTTTATTCTGTGGAATTTTTTCCGTGGATTTCTTCATTGGATATTTTTTCTTACCTAGATTCGATAATAATATAGGGAAGATGGGGCCGGGTATAATGGGTGTAAGTTTATCAAGTTTAAAACGAAAATAATTACATGCCTGTGAGAATGAAGTTGTGGGTAGGAGAGTAGAAAAAATTATTTTGTGAATCAAATATACTGTACCTTACACGACACGACATTATTTTGCCCACTGAGCAGGAGTCGAGCTTTTTTTGGGAAGGGGGGGGGGAGGAGATGGCAAGAGGGGAGGTGGTTGATGGGGAGATCTGAATAAGGAATTGGAAAAGACTTAGGCTCATGCTGGCACGTCATCACCTGCCCCTCAAGAAAGCATGCCTACAAGCATTGACAGGGCCGTAGCCTAGTCACAGCATTCATAGTTACCGCTGTGGGTAAAAAGTTTGGTAACAAGAACTAGTTAACGTGAGGCGGTATCAATACTCTGACTATTGCTCTCTGAAAACACTAGAACACTTGCCAAAGTTGGTTTCCGCTGTGGGTAAAAAAAAACAAATTCTGGCTACGACCCTGCGAATTTACTGCTGGTTTTTAGAATTTGTTTGCTCATGATTGTAAAGTCTGATTCAGCAACGCTAGGTCTTTGACAAATGCGTCTTGTTATCCTTTGTAACAAACAAGGAAACAAAATCAAACATAACTGGGAAGAATAT
>JAHWFP010034964.1:0-20102 GCA_023313725.1 Lithobius niger | reverse complement strand
AGCAGTGACAATAATGCCAATATACAACTCTACGATACCCGGCCTGTTCATCGCTATAGAGCAGTGACAATAATACCAATAAACAACGTTACGATACACGGCCTGTACATCGCTATAGGGCAGTGACAATAATGCCAATATACAACGCTACGATACACGGCCTGTACATCGCTATAGGGCAGTGACAATAATGCCAATATACAACGCTACGATACACGGCCTGTACATCGCTATAGGGCAGTGACAATAATGCCAATATACAACGCTACGATACACGGCCTGTACATCGCTATAGGGCAGTGACAATAATGCCAATATACAACGCTACGATACACGGTCTGTACATCTCTATAGAGCAGTGACAATAATGCCAATATACAACTCTACGATACACGGCCTGTACATTGCTATAGAGCAGTGACAATAATGCCAATATACAGCTTTACGCTGGAGCCAGTAACTGAGCTACCTGCAATGGGCAGTGGATAAACATGGAAGGAAAAAGAATGGCGTCTTTTACTGAAGCCAATGCTGAGAGAGCGAATTTTCTTAGGCCTAAAATGCGCGATTTTTTTTTTTTTATGATTGGTTGGCAGTCGTGGAATGGTTTTTTTTTTTTTCCGATTTACAACCTTCATATATGTTTTGCAGTGTAAAGGATAGGACAGAACAATGATTTTAGGCCTAAGAAATGCAGACTCACAACTTTGACCTAACTAAAGACGCCGTTGTTTTTTAACCGCCATGTTTACCTAATGCCCCTTGCAGCTAGCTGAAGCCAGCGACCTCCGTAGCCAATGACGTTCATTGCTTTTTCTGTATCAATGTCGCTGCATCGTAGTCGCTTGTTAGGTTCACTCGCTTTCGTAGGCTGATCGTAATCTCTACGCGTCTTAGGGCCCACCGCACTAGGCAACCAAGTCGCGCGGCCAGGTCGCTGAGGCCAATGAGAATACTTACGGTATATGTAGCACCGCGCACTTGGCCGCCGCAGCCAGTCAGTAATGGAGTAAAAAGCCCAGTAACGGATTATGTGAAGGCAAACATAGGAATGCTACATAAAAATATACAAACAACGTTTCGAAAATTATCAATTTTCGTCTTCAGGTTAGCAATAAAATTAAAGCATGGCAAAAGCCACTAAGTCAACCTATATTAAAAGCATAAAACAGACATTTAAAACGGATAAAAAACACCAATTTCTCCCCTTAAAAGAGCAGAAATGGCAGCCGAAAAGCAACGACCAACGCAGTCAGTCGCAGTGGCCACCGAAATCCCAGGCAGCTTGCAGGCGACTACAGGGTGACAATACTTGCTCCGTATTCATTTTTCACCATGTGATCGAGAATAATCAAGGGAAAACGGAAGTTGCCAGCGACGATCGCTGGCTGCACAACCTTCCTGCTTAAGTGCGCGGGGTGCGCTTAATCTCTTGCCGTGAAGTAGAATTAGAATAGCGATATTGTTCGGAACAAATCGCGTAGCTTTGGGGGAAAAAAATACGATTTTTACCTACTATATCGCTATTTATCGGTTTTAGGCGTCTGTACTGACGAAACGGCAAGGAATACTGTTTTGTTCGATGTGTACCCGCGTTAGCCATAGCGCCACGGGAAGAGCTAATCAATTTCGCTAGATAAATACCATCGGAAATTCCTAGGATCTTTGACATGAGCATGATACATCACAGGGCCCTTCACTTCTCGAAGGTTGAGGCCGGACTCGAGCCTGGGACCCGGCTAGGAGGTCATAGCAACGACTTTGTCCATCCGTCGCCTTTTTCAGTGGTAGTGAAGTGAACTTAAAAAAAAACCACGGCAAGTAAAAACATCGTTGCTTCCTTATAGCTGATAAGCTTTGTCGACGTAACTAAATTAAATAATAGCATTTGATCGTTGCGTTTATCCACTACAGGAAGAATAGTAACAGAAAAAAATAATAAGGATTCCGTTTTAGACACATTAGCTGCTACTTACGAAATTAAAAAAATTAAAACAACAGGTAATAATTAGGCCTTAAAAGCTGACAATTACGCCTAAATCTAAAACTTGGCCTAAAAGCTGACACATTTTTAACTGATAATTGTGATGGTTACTACTTTTAGATTAAATAATAGAGATCGCTGTTGCAGTGCGTGATAGAGGTCTGTGCCGCAACATTGGAAGTGGCAGAACTGTACAGAAGACCGGTGGCGACTAGGTAGTGGCTGCTACCGCTTGTTTTTTTTTTTGTCTATGTCTGTTGGATGTATAAAATGACAAAGAAACTAAGTAAATATAAACCAACGAACTTTCCCTTTAATTTCATTCATCCATAATTAGCAAACTGGCAATGAGATATAAAGAGGCAGTGCCAATGCCGAAAAAAAAAATCATACAGCTGGTACTTCCACACTCAGGTAAATTTCAGATCCGGTATAATTCCTTTTCGCCACGCAAAATAATAGCTTTTTATTTCTCGACAAAACTGTACACTCGATTTTTCCCGGAAATGTTCATATAAATAGCAAACATGCAACTATTTTGGTGGATTCACATGATGAATTTTCTGCAGCTTTGTCAGGTACTCACTCCAGTGAACGCTTCATAAAAACGTCTTGCATGTCCATTCTGTATGAAATGCAGAAACAGTAAAGAACGATTTGCATACACCTAAATACAGACGTCTGTGGTGTGGACAGTAAACTTTGTTAATTCAGCAAACCCCCCGACGGTTTTATAGCGAATTCATTTCGGTGGGCCAGAAGCTTATAAATGTATACACATTCGTAAGACGTGGGAGTATCCGTGTAATTCTCACTTTATTTCCACCGCTTGTCGCAAGGTCGTCTGGGGAAAGAAGCTGCAGTTTTCGGCTCCTGGCTCCAGGCCAGTTGATTTAACGTGGCAAAAATCCTATTTTACCAAAGGTACAAAGAGGTGTAAACTAACCGGCACTAGCGAGTACTGGCCTGGAGTCAGGAGGCAAGACACGCAATTTCTACCCAGTCGGCCTTGGATTAAGAAACAAAATTGCGTTGCGACTCTGGACGAGTGGTGGAACATGGAGAAAAATTGTTTTGGAGACGCCTCCTTTAAGGGGGATTGCCATCAAATGACAAGCTATAGCGGCAACATCTATATTCTAAACCGCTATCTAGTTCTGTCTAGTCCTTACTTTCAACAAGCGAAAGAACACACAACATACACGCCATGTGCCTCCTTCATTGTGGATACCTCACTACAACCCCCTTAGATCTGGAAGCCAAACAAGGGGATTTTTGTTGGCTGGTGTGATTCTTCGCTACAACCCCCTTAGTACGGAAGGCAAACAAAGAAGTACAAAAGGGAATTTTCTTTAAATATAATAAATCATACAAAATTCCCTTTTGTAGTTCCCTTGACGGCCCCTTCCCCACTAAAGGGTACCGATTTCGCATTGGTAAATTCAAGCGGCCAAGCCAGACTGAGGCGGGCCGGCCAGTGTCAATCGGGGCCAGTGCTGGTCCGGCCGGCCCGCTTTCGCGTTGCTTAATTCCGCGGCTCGCTGATCACGATTTATAGTACCGCCACGTTTCGGTTTGTGGCAGTTGACAGCAGACCGTAAACCATTTGATTTAAGCGGCGCCGGCCGGCTCCGTCCCAATTTGATTTCGCGTTAGTTAAAAAAGCGGTCTTGGCCGTGCCTGGCGCGGCCAGGCTCTCGAAATACCGGCCCGGCCTGGGCCGGCCCGATTTCACATTGGTTAATAAAAGAGTGCCCAGTCCTCCTTGGCACGGCCAGGGCTACTTGAATTGACCAATGCGAAATCGGTGAGATAAGATGCACGTATTTTCTTATTTTTCTAAGACATTTAAGTTAACTGATGATGAAACAGAGGTATATGCGTACCGTTTTTATCAAACGATTACACACAGGCGATGATAACGGTCTTTCAGTTTATTTGCACGTAGCTTAGCTACTTCTCAATGTTTAAATGCTGCCAGTCCTGCTAGAGATAAATAGAAGTTAATATACTGTTTTTTTTTTTTGCTTGAACTTCATTACTTGTGAATGAGACACAGGGGCACTATAAAATGTTAACATGGCAAGTCCAGGCCTGGCAGCTGTAGAACCGGCTTTACATACGCTATATGGCTGTATATACGGCTATATACGACCATTTGGAGTGCCCTCGCTCCCAGTGCGACCACCTGTTGTTAACAACGCTTCTTATTATTTGGCTGTGTATTTGGCGATATTTGTTTAAAATATTGCTAAACAATTTTGTGGAATGCAAGTAGGTAAATAGAAAAAGAAAAGACCCTCGGGGTAGCTGTGGAAGAACGTAAGGAGCAATTTAATGTTTAAGAACCATATTTATCCGCCTTTTGCCATGACTACACCTCACGAACCTGCATGGCGAGCCACCACCACTATCCTCCTTGAAATGAAATGAAATTAACAGGGCTTTATTTTCATTTTTCAAATGAAGAAAGCACACGAAAAGAAGACATGAAGTCTTTTTGAGCCCGGAGAAACAAAAAAAAAAAAAAATACTAAAAACACAATTAAAGGGACACCCGGCCTGCCTTATAACATTCCGCCTGCCTTTTAACACCCACGCGCAAATCGTCATCCACACATTTACCAGCGCCAAGGTCGGCTGGGGTGGTAGCTGCGTCCCTCGCAGCGAGGAACGTATAGCTGCTGTCTCAGTTGGCTTTGCGAATAGTACCCCAAACAGGATCAAGTTAAAGATTGTGTTTTCACAAACCGGAATGATTCTCGTATTTTAACATCACAACTTATAATTATCGAGGCTAGTGTCTTATTTTGCTTCGGCGATCTATTGGAATAAACAATTTTAATTTTTATCGCATAGTCTTTTAGATTTTTGATCTCATGGTAATTATTAGCAAATTAGTACATGCACATACAGATGAAATTTCATGGTTATTGTAAGCGTGCAAAGTATCATATACGTTCGGGACTGTAAAGTTGCCATCTCTTGCTTGCTGACTTGACCGTAATTACCTAATGACTATAATTAGAGATAATTATGGTGTTCTACTCGAACGATGAAAAGAAACATTGGCCAACTTTCGAATGCCGGGTTTTTGGTTATTGTTCCACGTGCGAGACACGTGCGTTCCTTGTCGAAAGTGTTTCCATATTTTGTAGCGAGAACTAGCCCTTATATTGAAGATGGTTTGGCGCGAAGGGAGGTCTTTCCCAACAAGAACGCAACAAGGACAGAACTCTATGCACGAACTGTCTTGTTGGACAATTTCTCGATTCATGTGCGGATTGTTAAATGTTTATTTTTTGTAAATTGCGTTATGTCTAAGGAGGAAGTAAAGAAGTTTGAATTTAACAAGTCTGCAGTGAACCCTTGAAATTACAGGACGAACGTAAATAAAGTTCCCCTATATTCAACAGAAAACCTCCTGGACGCCACATTTTAAAACGAATATTTAGCTAGGGATTGACTATCGGTAAGTAAATAAAACTTTGGGGGCCATACTTGATGTGGAGGATCGGAAAAAATGGCACTGGTAGGAATATCCCTTTAATGTAAAATAAGAAAAGAAAAACTACACAACACTAAAAAACTAACGAGTAAAAACTTACAGTTTAAAAATCTAAAAACCGTCATTCGTTCAATAGATGGCCGAGTGGCGTTGCGACTCTGGACGAGTGTTGGAACGAGGAGAAAAATTGTTTTGGAGATGCCTACTTAAAAGGAAATTGCCATCAAATGACACCCTGCAGCATGTATAGCCATTTACCGCTATATAGCTTTGTCCAGCCCTTACTTTCAACAGGCGAAGGAACACACAAATAAATTTATTTTTACACAACAAACTAGCCATGTGCTTCCTTAATGATTGAGTGTAAACTTCGTGCGTCTACGTGCACCAGAGAGCAAGGGTAAAGTTAAGCCTAACGACATCACGGGCGCTTAGATCTCTATATTGACCGCTTTAAAACACAGATTTTGAACCGCTAGATGGGCGCCATCGAGTGACAGTGATTTCGTTAACCTTGACGTCTTGCTCCCTGGTGCACGTGGACACACCAACTTTACGTTCAATAATTAAGGAGACACGCGACTTGTTAGTTACGTAAAAAGAAATTTCTTTGCGCGTTCCTTCGCTTGTTGAAATCAAGTGCCACATAGAACTAAATAATGGCAGACGGCGCTATAGATGATGCAGCCAGTCATTGGGTGTCCTTCAATGCCGCTCCTGGTTGCACCAAGACTGCAACGCCGCATGAAAGTACACTCCGACTCGACTAAACAAATATACAAACAAATAGCTGTAAATTACATAAATATACACGACTCGCTGTAAATTATATGAAGGAAAGAGGAAAACAAACCAAACAGCTAAAGTGTGCGCGGCCTATCTTGAGTTCGCCGCAGAACGAACACAGATAATCGATTGTACGTTTTTGGCAGCAGAGTGCCTTGTTGATATCCAAGATGGTTACAAAAACAATGGCGGCCGTCGATTAGAGCCGCCCCCTCCAGGAAGACAGTCGCTCGTAAAATACTTCCAGGACTCAAGATACGTCGCGCACACAATAAAATCGTATACTATAAATAACTGACGGAGCTGGTGGAGGAGTGGACATATTGATAAAAGTGTTATGTCAGTTACCTTGGTACAGATTGGTTTGTCACTTCGAATCCGGGTCACTCCACTCCGACGAAACGTAAGTTCATAAAGTTGGCTTCCTGTAGTGAATGATTTTCGCTGTTTGGCTTGTTTTCTTCTTTCCGACTCGACTGCCTCAAAGTTCTTAGCTCAACACTGTGGGTAACGAGAGAATGGATACACCATGCTTTGTTCAGTTCACGGCTCCAAGCTGTTAATGCGATTCGTGCATTCTACGATCAATGATCGAATAGCAAAATGCACTAAGCTGTGCGAGATGGAGTAAGAGTCGTTGTCATGGTATAACGTTGATTGTGATGACGTATCTCGACAACGTTTGGTGAAATTAGGCTAATGTAATAGGCCATTACAGGCCGTTACAATAAGAAGTGTTTTATTGAGTCGTTAAATTCACGTTGTGCTATATGTCTACGGTATAAACTTATCACCATGCTTGTACCCAACAGATCCCTGTCCAATCCCCTTGATCGCTTCGGTAAACGAAAAGGGAATTTGCTATAATAAGTAGCGAACTGAAATAAACAACTAGAGCTGTTGCTAGCCAGCAGCTATAAACTGTTCTCAAATTTCCACATGGCGCCGATTTTGGCTGTAACGGCTCGAATGAAGCATGTAACAAAGAGTTCAAAGGTAATGGGAATAGGAACTGGCATTTCTACAATCTTCAATAAGAATTTGTTCTTGTACTATACTGTCCAGAGGCGGAGTGGGACGAGTTGTCCCCGGCGGCGATGCGTTCGGCCTACTGTTACTGTAGTTTGGTAAAATGTTAGTGACCGTTTTCGTAAATTTTTCCGTCAAGTTTTTTTTTTCGTCATAATTGCAGCGCACTTGAAATTTTTAGCTGCTCACAATGTTGGTGCCATTGTGTTTTTTCGTTTATATATATATATATATTTAAAATTTAGACTAGAGTACCACAGTACAATTGTTGAATGACCAATGTTATTAACTGTTGCAAAACAAAGCTGACAAACACCATGATAGTTGCACCGTGCGAGCGAAGTAACACCAGTAACTTAGAATCCTCAGTTTGCTGGGCAGAAGAGAGTTTGAGGTGAGCAATTAAGCAGAAATTTGGCATCTGAACCAACTGGTATTGGTAGGATTGGCTATATGCAACCACAATGGACATTAAAGGCGCCTGTTCATCATTTCGATAGCGTTGCCCATGCTCTAAACACAGCATCCACGTTCCTGATTCTCGGTCATCCAGTAGGCTGATGTAGGTCACGTGATCTCGTTTTAGTAATGAAAATAGCGGCGCTGCTGTGAATAGTGTTGTTCCATTTTTCATTGACCGCTATTTTCTTTACATTGCTCGAAGATTCTACGATGCTGCATCTAAGGGTTACAAAGATGAAAAGGCGCCTTTAAAGACGGGTTGCCACCACCAAATGAAAGTCTGCAGCATCTTCTAGCCCCATTGAGTTCTCTTTAGCACTTGCAGCGAGTAAAGGAATGCACAAAGCACAATACCTTTTAACACAACAAACAAGCCATGTGCCTCCTTAATTATCGAGGAAAAATTTGGGACGTCCTCGTGCACCTGGGAACTGTAAAGATTAACATTATTACTGCCACTAGATGGCGCCAGGGGTATTTCTTTACGCTATACCATGGCGTCATCTAGTGGCATTAATATCGTTAATCTTTACAATGTGCTTGCAGGCAATGTTGCCAGATCCACAGATAAGTCTGTATATTTACAGATTTTCACAAATTTTCCAGACAAAAAGATTTTTTACTCAAAATTCTTTAAAATCTACAGATTTTTTGAATTGCACGTCCGCGATCTCCATTGTAACTTACAGGTGGCCGTACATGTGCAAGAGTGATGAAGCTAGTGATGATAAAGACTAAAATTACGTCGCAATTGATCGTTGGAACTGGAAGGTTATGAAGAGTTAATTTTAGTATGAACTTACATTTTTTTTCAGGCAAGTACGAAACTGCAAGATTCTTGTAAAGGTTTTCCCATAACACAATTAGGCTATCTGCTGACCCCACGCAGTGTCATGTGTGTAAAGATCAGCGGTTAAAATGTTTTTTTTTTAATAATAACTTGGCTTATGCATCGCCAAAGCAGTTAAATCAAATGAGAACGGAAAAATTCTCATTTTTATATATCTACAGGTTTTTTTTGTGCAATTTACAGACATTTTGGCCAAAATTTTGCAGATATTTTTTTCCTCCATCTGGCAACGCTGCTTGCAGGTGCACGAGGACGTACCATGTTTTTACTGAATAATTCAAAAGGCACGTGGCTTGTATGTCGTGTTAAAAAATATGTTTGTTTGTGCTTTCCTTTGCTTGCTGCGAGCATGCGCTACTAGATGGTGCTAGAAGCTGTAAACTTTCGTTTAGTGGCAACCCATCTTTAAGCTGTATTAAAAGCGTAAAAATTAGCGTGAAGTCTTAATGATTCGTAATAATTCGCAGATTGTTACTCAACAATATTTTTGGAATGGTCAAACCGCAGTGGCTTTGTGTCCATATCCATGGCTTCAACTTCGTGTCCTTTCTTCAATGGATGGACAGTATTCTTTCATTGCCAAGTCCGTGGTTATTAATCCAAGGATGGGCTAGTAGCTGACCGATAATATGGTCTCGTGCTCGAGAATATTATTATCATAATCACAGACCTTGAGTACAATATCATGCCTAACAATTCGATCCGTTGAATCCCATTATACTTCAGACGGTATAGTGAAGGTCTGTTTGCCAACGACTGGACAGCAATTCGCGTGTGCTGTCCATGAATATATGAATAATTGTATGCTGTCGATGTCGGTTAATACACGCTTCATCATAGGCACCTATTGTCCGCTCTAAGACTTTTTGACGTCCTTGACAGCGACCTATGCCGAGTGAAGAATATCAAGAGTCTATCTAGTCGACGAGGTATGAATATTATAATCACAAAAAAACGATTAGGTATAGAGAGAAGTTCAAGTCTAAATTAAAGCTCTCACCTTCCTCTTGCCTGTCGATCAGTAATGCTTTCTGTGTGAGGAAAGGCGAACGACTTGTTGCAAGTGCCTGTGGCGTTAAAGATGTCATTTATTTCCAAGCAACAAACTATTTAAAGTTCTTCAATATACGTACACAACACGGTGAACAAACAATTTGTTTCATGAGAGTGGGTTTAGTAGTTAGGTCCACGATTAGCATGTACTGTGAGGACCGTTTGGTTATTTTTGAATGGTTGATCTTCACATGTCACTTCAGGGTCGTGACGTTGCTAACTTCTGGACTGCTTTTTGAAAATAATAACCTTAAGAAACCTTAGAATCAATTAAAATTTTTTTCAACTTAAATGAAGTACACAAAAACAAACAAGAAAAACGTTAAACAAAGTATCCATTATTTTTTTTCTTGTTTCAGCAAGAATAACACAGAAAAAAATACTGCAATCACCTTAATAACTGTTATAAGACAGCTTTTTTAATACTTAACTTTAAGCTACAAAAATTGAAAATCGGTTCTTTGGCTCGATTACTAGGTGAGAGCAAAATTTCCACAAGAAGAAGAAGAACAATAATTGTAGTCACATTAAAATAGCGTTCAAATGGTTATAGGCCTTCTTCATTATTATGTTTTAAGCTGTAAAACTTGATCATCCGTTTTTTTGGTTCGATCTCCAGGTGTGGTACAGCTGTTACGGGCCAGAATTTGGGCTAATCATGAACATCGAGTTAGAAGCCATGAAATTTGGTACACAAGTTAATTCTTAGCGTATGAAAAGAAAAGAATACTGCAATATCTAGCGAGATACCCGAGATGCCCCTTCCTGTCTCCCACCACACTCACCGAGTTAATTGATAAAAAATAAATTCTGACTGATCGCGGTAAAACAAGAATTGGTACATAACTCATTCTTTAACAGTACAAATGGAACTAAAATTTGTTGATCATCAGCCTCACGGAGAGGACACAGGGAAGCACTGGGGGGGGGGGGGGGGGGTAGTATCTCATGGGGTTCCATATGTACTTCAATTCAATTCAATTTGGTTTATTTCCGAGCCGTGACCTAAAGTCATGCGCCCGGTGCTAAAAATACAAACCACAAACTACAAATGGCTTACAACATAAACCACCCGTCGACTGATACTCACTATATTCGTACTGTGCCAATTGCAAATTCCCAGAGTCGTACATCCATCACTGCCCCATGCTGCACAAAAGACGCTGGAAACACTTGGCACCAGACACCGGACACTGCAACTTCAATGAAATCGCACTGAGAACATGCACTGTCAGCACTGAGGCCTCAGTATTCATACAGCCTGGTGCCTTTCTACGTAGCAGCACAGCACAACTGGGTCCGCAATGGATTGGGGAGCAAAGCCCAGACACACTACAGCAGCACTCGCGTCGCCACACAAAAATTTACTACCTCTCTTAACCGTAAGCAAGCAGACGGACCGGTTAACGCGAGTAGGCTACTCAGAGATGGGGTACCACCAAACCACTTACGAACAACCTGTCTCTGCTGGTCATACTTTGAACAAAAGAAGAGAAAATGCTCCGTGGACATTTCGACTTCACAGGTTGTACAGATTGGTGAGTCAACCCACTTAAGCCTATGGTGATGAGCAAGAAGGAGGGAATGGCCTGTCCTCAGCCTGGTGAGGAGCCTGGCATTCCACATGGGCATACCATCAAGAACAGCGGTGCTGCAGCACTCTGGGTGCATGGAAAAACGAACTCTACCTGTCACAGCCTGGTGCCACTCGTCATTCCATATCTTCATCGTGCGGTCTCTAACAATGGACCTCAGCATCCTGACCGCCGAAACCATCCCGATCCCACCTGTCTCCTTACTGGCTGCTTCACGAGCGAGGCCATCTACCTGATCTTTGCCACTGACGCAGCTGTGACCTTTGACCCACCAGAGAACCACGTGCGAGCACTGCGTAGCAGTCCACAGCTTCCAGCATATGGAGTACAGGACCGGGTCCGACAACGCAAAACACTGTACAGCACTCTGTACTTGGCGGATAGCAGCAAGGGAGTCAAGACACTATTGCAAAGGATGGCAACACAAGGTCAAGAGCCACACTGAGAGCAACAGAGAGCACAACCAGTTCCCCAGCAGTACTGGAGCCGACAAACTCCAGTCTGTGCCGGAGACTGTACTTCAACGACGGAATGGCAACACCAACACCTCCGGATTTAGTAGCCGGAAAGAAGGAAGCATCACAGAAGATTTCACAGTCCGCCTCACCAGAGGAAAAACACTCATTAACACGCGGGCACCACACCCAGGGACAACGGGGGATAACCCTGGCCACCTCGCAAAGATGCCATTGTAACATGTCCTGGAGCAAGGAGGCTCCCTTGCCCATGGCGCCTAATTGAGCCCGAGCACCTGCGCCAATGGTGCAGCAGTCCAAAATAATCTTCCCAACAGAATTTGAACAACCCCTGCTCAAATTACGCATGCAGAGGACTAGCAAAAGTTCCTCTGTCCGGAGGTGAAGTGGGGGCTCTCCACATTCTGCCCACAGAGCTTGTACTGGTGTAGACACCAAACAACCAGTTGCGACACGAAGACAACTGTTTACCACAACCTGGAGATAATCAATATGTCGTCTTGACCCACTGAGAAATGGGAGATGGTAGTCAAGGACTGCACGAATGAAACTCCTGTATGCAGCCAACAGGGAGCCCCGCCTGACAGATACATGACCAGCAAGCACTCGCAGAATCGACGTCCAAGCCTGCACTCCCTCTTTGAGTCGCCGGACATGCAACCCCCATTCCAGACAACTGTCCTGTACCACACCTAGGTACTTCACAGAGGACTCAGACTTTACTACTACCCCATCGACAGACACACTCACCGAAGCAGTTAGAAGAGACTAACTACGTGAAAAGACCACCACTTTCGTAGTAGTAGTAGTTGTACTGATGTAGTTCGATTTCTACTGTAACAATGCATGTTTTTAGTACGTTCATAAGAATTTGTTCGGTATTGATGCTACATGGGGGGGGGGGGGGGAGGCTGTGGTGGTATTGCATGGATTGCATGGGGATCCATGTCTGGTTCAATTTCAACTGCTAGGAATGACTGGTGTACCACAAGGCATGCTTACAGTAAGATCAACAAGAATTTTCCGGGTATCAACCTCATGGAGTGGGAATAAGGGGGAAGCACCGAGAGGCCTTGGAGGATTTCGTGGGAGTTTCATAGCTAGTTTCATTTGTACTGCTAAGAATGACTTGTGTACCAAATTTCATTATTTTAGCACTATCTACAAGAATTTGTTGGTTAGGCCTCAAGGAGGGAACACGGAGTGGGGGGGGGGTCGTTGCGGTGCATTGTAGATTATCTCGATGGGGTTCCATTGTTAGTTCATTTTGTACTACTATGAATAACTTATGCACCGTATTTTATGTTTTTAGCTCGATCTGCAATAATTTGTTTGTGAAGCTGCACGGAGGGGGGAGGATAGACTTAGTGGGGGGGGGGGCTTGGGGGTATTTTATGGGGGTTCCGTGACTGTCCGATGTGTACTGCTAAGAATGACTTGTGTACCTCAATTCAAGCGTTTGGCTCGATCTGCAATAATTTGTTGGTCAAGCATCCAGGAGGGGGTACAGGGAAACGCTGGGGGTCTTTGGCGAATTTCGTGGGTAGGGGGGGAGGGGGAGGTCCATGGTTGGCTTAATTTGTAATGCTAAGAATGGCTTGTGTGTCAAATTTCATGCTTTTAACTCGATCTGCAACAATTTGTTGGTCAAACCTCAATGAGGGGACGCTGGGGGCCCTTTTGGGGTATTTCATGGGGGTTCCATAGCTTGTTTGATATCTACTGCTAAGAATGGCTTGTGTACCAAATTTCAAGCTTTTAGCTCGATTTTTCAAAAATGTGTTGACCAAACCTCAGTGAGAGGGCACCGGGGGGTGCTAAGGCTCCTTTGGGGGTATTTCATGGGGATTCCATGACTTGTTCGATTTGTACTGCTACCAAGTTTCAAGCTTTTAAGTCGATTTGCAAGAATTTGTTGATAAAGCCTTAGGGAGTGGGCACAGGTTGGGGGGGGGGGGAGTTGGATCCCCTGGGAATATTTTATGGGAGATCCATGCCTGGTTCGATTTGTACTACTGAGAAAGACTTGAATACCAACTTTCATTCTTTTACGAGGCTTTGCAAGAATTTGTTTACTCCACTTAACGATTTCTGCCAAGTGCTCATCAATAATAAATGCACGAGAATACTGCAGTAACATGAAAATCGTGTTCAAAAGGCCCTGGTCGATGTTAATACCTACATTTTTAGCTACATAAATTGAACATTTGTTCATTGGTTCGATCTCTAGGTGAGAGCAAAGTGTCTAGCTCATTTGGCTTTCCGTCACAAGAATATTGTAGTTACATTATCATAACATGCGGAAGGCCCTAGGCCTTGTCCATACCTAAGTTTTAAGCTGTAAAACATGAAAATCGGTTCAGTGGTTCGCTCTCCAGGCGAGGGCAAAGAGTCCCAACAACAACAACAACAAAAAAAACAACAACAACAACAACAACAAATGGCCGTACTGTGGACGCCGAACGGTTCGATCGTTGTTATGCAGTGCAGTTGCAATGCAGTGAAATAGTTACGACACGACCCCAAATACCGAATTTCTTTGCTGTATGTAAATTCTGGGCGAAATTATAGGAGTTCAAAGTTTGGCGTTTAACATGGAAGTTCATGCTGAGGCTTACATAAGGACCGCGGCAACGTTCCTTGATAATATGTGACGGTGGTTTGTTCAGAAGGTGTGGTAAGTAATAATCTGTAGTTGTAGTTCCGTAAATGGAATAACCTTTACGGAACTAAAACTACAGATTATTATTTGCCACACCTTATGAACAATCACCGTTACATATAAAGACTACAAAATGTATACTTTAAAAAATGAACTTATAAAGAGGCGAAGAAAGTGTTAATATTGCATTATTTTTTCATTATTGGTTTGTAAATTGTTACTTCTTTTTGATGATATATGGCATGAACTTTGAAAAGAAAAAAGCTTCCTATGAAAAGAAAAAAAGCTTCATATGAATGTAAAATATTATTAACTAGAGGATCCGCCAAATAAGGCAAAATTGTATAACCAGGGCATCACTCACACAAGTGAAAAAAAAATCACTTCAATGTGTCCTTCAAATGTATGTTAAATATTAGAAGAAAAAAAAACAGAAAACCTTTTCGTGAATAGTAGTGTAAATTTAGAAGTTCAAGATAGAGAACAATAAAGAATTACCTATGGGGGGGGGGGACCGAAATTAGTAACAGAATTTATAGGCTTCGATTTTATAGGTAAATAACAAGGACACCAGAAAAAAAAACTACACTGCAGTACGCTATGGCATGGAGATTTACGTGCGACCACTTGCTTGTGTTGGCCTACTACGTTGTATATTTTACCTCTAGCTGAGATCGCGTATAAATCCTATGAAAGTGCTGGAATTCCACATTTTTTGTAGCGTGAGCAATGGGTTACAGTTCTTTAAAACTTCTCTATCTAACACAGCTATTCTAGAAGACAATATCATGATGACCTTGAATGGATACATCAAGGACAACCTTTTCACATATCCAATGGTCCGCGGGCCACGTCAAATCTCTCCTCAGTCCAAACAAATATCCGAACCAGACTTTTTGCTCACCATGGAGACGATGTTAGTCAAGGTTGTGCACCAGGCATCTTTTTACTAAATTAACCGTAATCCACTGGCGATCCGTGCACCTACATACACGCTGCCAAGTTGCAGCAAAGATCACCAGCCTCCAGTTGTAAATGGATGTAGTTGTGAGGCAACGTCACAGCGTAGGGTATTTTAACAACAGAGGCCTGATGAAAACTAGAGCTGCAACCATTATATGTTGCCGTACAGGAGAGAAGCGTGAGATTATTATCAGGGGATAGCAAGGGCAATTTTCCCGAGGTGGCGAGGGAAGTAGTTGCATCTACATTGTTGATACTCCATTCTCTCTCTCCTTCCCCTACCCCACTCCGACCCTCCTTCCCCTTCCATCCTTACTTTTTTTTCATTCCCTCCCCTCCTTCTTCCTGCCTCCCTCCCTTAATTCTCTTTCCTCTCCCTCCCCCTTTTCATTTATTTACTGAATCCTGTACAACAATATTTTATCCGGATGGTATCATTTTTATTCTCCTCTACGAAACAATTTTTCGTTGATTAATAATGCGGTTACACGATTCTCGTGAACCTGAATTGTTGATCCTCAAAACTGTTGCGTTCTTTGTTTGTTTGTACAGCGTAATCTCTATCATATCAAATACCAAAACTGGTAAAAGGGTCGCCAAGTTCCGAATGGTTCGGCCCTTCAAAGGAGTGATATCTACACACCAAAACATTCGCCAAGTTAATCGCACCGCTTAATAATTCGAAGGTTAAATGAAAACTAGAACATTGCTACTTTCGGTAGCAATGTTCAAGTTTTCATTTAACGTCCGAAGTATTATTCGGTGCGATTAAGTTAGCGAATGTTTTGATGTGTTGATATCACTCCTTTGAAGGGCCGAACCATTCGGAACTTGGCGGCCCCTTTTACCAGTTTTGGTTTTTGATATGATATCACTCCTTTTTTTTAATTGTGTATTGACTCAACTCCACTACCGTGCAGATGAGTAATAAAGTTCCACGTCAACAAGAAATTGGTTTTCAACAATTTGCTACTACCTTTTGCATAGGCCGAACCATTCCCAACTTAGTCACCTCTTTATTGGCTTTTGGTTTGGTGTTAATTTTGTTGCAATTTGTTGCATTTAGTTAGTTTTGGTCTGTTGGTATCACTCCTTTGAAGGGCCGAACCACTTTCAACTTGGTGGCCTCTTCACCAGTTTTTGGTTTTGTTTATTCTGCTTTGTTTTTACACTTGGTGAATTGGACGTGAATACGATTTCTTTGCAACGTTGTTTTATCGTGATACACTAGTGTGTGTCTAGACACGCGCGTCAGTATACACGTTCTCATTGTCGGAACTTTGGCCGTCCAATGAGAGACGATGCCGACAATACTAACAATGGTTATAACAATATTTTCGTACTTACGCGCCCTCCCACGGCATCCCTGTTACGCCCCCAGGCTCCAAACCATAAAAGGTATGCAGTTCGTTTTGTAGTGCACCCATTCGTCCAATTTCATAGCTGGAATCCTTCCCGTTATCTGGAAATCGATGAATAATCACCCTACGGGATTTAACATGGGGAGGGGCGGACTAGCTAGCTAGTTAGTTAGTAACACATTTTCAATGTTATTGAGGGGCAGATTTTGCATTGAAAGCAGCATAGCTGGCATTCAAACACGAGTTAATTTTTGTCAGGTGGGTCATTGCTCTCGATTTCAGCACAGTTTAAGCTTTTGTACCGCATTATTATTTTTCCCCAAGTACCTGAAATGTGCCCAACTATGCTTCAAGATATAAGACACTGACGCAATGGCGTCGCGCTACAATGGTTTACAACCTCGACAATTGAATTAATGTGATGTTTGTTGTGATGTTTGTTGCCTAACTTGGCGCGACACACTAGCGTGTGTCTAGATATATGTAATACGCTTAGGGTCCACTGAGGAAAATCATCATGCACTATAATAAAAAATTCCAACGGTCCGACAATGTCTCTAACAATCAGTAACACACGAAATATTGCTTCAATAATGCGCAATAATGGTGGCTATTAGAGCCGAGTTGAATAGATTCAAGGATGTCGTGCCTGTAACAATCAGCAGGAGGACGAGCGGGTTCAGTCTTGCCACGGTAGCAGCGAAAATAGCGAGTAGAGAGTTCGACGATGTGATCGGTTGTGGCCTGAACACACGAAATAAAAAAAGACATTTACTTCCTTAAGAAATCAACACAGCACGGGTTCAAAGGGAGGAGGAGCAGGGATGGGGGGATACTCAGACCACACAATGAGGGAATGGGGGAAGGGGGTGCGGGAGGGGAAATGGGTTTCCGGGGGAGCGGGTATCGGCGTCGTTTTCATTCCATGCTGCCCAGTAAAGGATTTCGCGAGGTATGCGGGAACCGGCTAGACCGGCGTATGTTATGCCGGGGGTACAGCTAGTTTAATGTAAAACCCAACGCATTATTCGCGGGGCAATTAACGCAGTTTGGGCAGTGCATACTAAAGGCAAGCCAACAATAACATGCTATTACAATAAACGTGAAATAAATAAAATAAATAAATAAATAAATAAAATAAATAAATTTTCGTTAGTATTACAATAAACGCGCACCATAAACTGTTTCTAACAACTGATTTTTAACAATTTGTTTCTAATAATTTCCGATTGATTTTCCTTAATTTCCGACCGTAAATGTACCTGATTTTCGGCGTGAAAAAAAAAAGATACTCTCAGATGTGTACTTGGTTAGCATACAATATATCATCAAATTCGGTTCAGTAGTTTTGGTGTGATGTTATTACAAAGATATCCCAATGAGTGACTGCATATGGAGCTACGCTCGCTTCGCTCACCCCGCTCCGATAAACTCATGCTTCACTGGTGGAAATTATTATTAAATGAGGTGATCGGTAGTCTAGAATTGGTTGTCTAAATAATTAACTAATTAAAAGCAAACATTTGAATAAATAAATAAACAAACTAGCATCGTACCATCCAAGGCTGCAGCGAAAGCCAGTGTGCGGACCCTGGAATTGGATACTGCGACGAAAATTTGCAAGGTTGTCCTCTTACTGCAGTTTACTTTCTCTTCGTTTGCCTTGCATACCGTTTCAGAACACGTTTTAACTTCCGTTTCGTTGCTAGGGAATGGATAGTATTCTTTGGGCTCATGTTAATTCCCGTAGTCTAAATACTAACCAATGACAAATTAGTGGAAAGGTTTAAGCACGAACTTTTCACTCGGCTGTTGGGTATAGCAACTGCATTCTTTTTTTGATTTGAACTCAAAAAAATGTGATTTGAAATTGGGGGAAGGGGGTCGTAGAGACAGAGTAGCAAAGTAGGTAGGGGCTAGATGGACAGGGGGAGGGGATTAAGTAATGATGTTATAACCATTGTTTGACTTTGTCTTCGTGCTATTTAATGTCGTCAGTCTCATCGGTCATAAATAGCACATTCCAAACCCACCAAGCAAAACGCGTCCGTCCAGTGGCGTAACGTACAGGTAGGCTAGGTAAGCATTGCTTACGCGCCCCTGCAACTCGGGGGCCCACCAGGCGTCGAAATAGGGACATGGACAACATCATTGAGATTTTTGCATTACAAAAAGTATCGCCTTTAGAGCCTTAAGTAGTGAACTAACTACGGCATGTTCAAAGTGTGATACGTTATAAGTAAGTCCAAGTTCCCATTTAAGAAGTGTTATAATGTAGCTAATAACAAAGCTTTTAATAATTCGACAGTTAAGTAGGCTAAAAAATACCACACAGATTTTTTTTTATATATTTTTTCAAACATATTCTTTGTTTGCATTACGAAGTAGTTTTTCTTGGCTGGAAGGTTGTTGATTGGTCTGGTAACACAAACCAAACAATGTACAGTATGTGTATCATTTGGCCCAAGACAGTCGAAAAGGTCAAAGATTGGGGAGGGGGGGGGGGGGGGTGAAAATGGAGAGGGCCCGACCATGAATTTTGCTTATGGGCCCAGAGACACTTTGTTACGCCACTGCGTCCGTCTGAAAACAGTCTTCGCTAAAGAGTGTATTTGTTGCGATGTTTGTTATAGGGCGTGTTATTTGTTGTTACCGTAGCGATCATACAGCGGCGTAACTAGTGGAGGGGTAAAAGGGGCGAATCGCCCCCTCTGTAAAATTTTGAAGGATTATTCGACAAATTGGCAAAGTCACTTTTTGCATAGCTGAAAAAAACCTTGACTATCCTGAAGACGCATTTTATTTATAAAAAATAAGTATCTCGTATCAAAAATTGAAAGATTTACATTACACATTTTTTTTATGCGTATAATGCATGAAGTCAGCAAAACTGATTTTATAAAAATGTTTCCAACGCCACTTTACAAGGCTCGAAAACAGCAAAAATGCGTCCGCTTCCGGACCCCGCTGGGGGAGCTCACTGTGGTCCTCAAGAGCCTTAGTTTATATTGGTTTCTCCCGCCACACCATTCGGCTAAATGGTTGTTGTTTCCCCCTCAGTACTTCCATAATTACGCCACTAGATCAATACCTTCCAAAGCTACAATCAGAACTCGGCAAACTCAACAGTGTTCCAAAGGGAAAAAATGGGTTCCTATTCAACGTGCTTTTTGCTCGTTCTGCCCAGGAGGTTGTTGAACACTGAACATTTTATTGACTAACTCTGAATGGAGTCTATTAGTCGCGTCGAAAGGTCACGTCGTTTTCGCTCAACGGACACTTTTGGAACGTAATGTTTAGTGTGCTCCCTATTTTCTGTGTATTTCATGTACCAAACTGTCTCCAGTATGAACGAGTTTAAACGAGTTTGGCT
>JAHWFP010034958.1:0-15328 GCA_023313725.1 Lithobius niger | reverse complement strand
TGCAAATTACCCACTTCCAGCACGGGGAGGTAGTTATGAGACGTACACAATTCAGTCCTGGCTGGCCTTTCTCTTCGCTGGTGTGATACCGACCATAAATACGTCGGAGAAATATTGGAGGGCAAGGCTGGTGACAATTTTAATTTGAACAAATTATAGTGCTCCAAGCAAGCGAGTCCACGCCTGAATACCCAAGCATGGAATAATGGAATAGGACCTCAGTTCTATTTTGTTGGTTTTCGGAACCCGAGGTAATGATTGACAGGGAAAGGTGGGGGCATTCGTACCACGGCGCGAGAGGTGCAATTCTTGGACCGCTGTGGGACGTACCAAAGCAAATGTGTTTGCCAAGAATGTTTTCATTAATCAAGAACGAGCCTCACTCCTCACTCCTCACTCCTCAGTCAAACTTGACCGAATTGTGAGACTGGTGATGAGCTGTGTAAGTCTTCGATGTTGGGCTCAATGTATTAAACTAGGTTGGAGCTGTTGGAGTTAGAGGATCGAAGGCGATCAGTTACCGCCCTAGTTCTAACCATAAACGATGCCGACTGGATCGGTAGCTTCCAGGAAACCAAAGTCTTTGGGTTCCGGGGAAGTATGGTTGCAAAGCTGAAACTTAAAGGGATTGATGGAAGGGTACCACAAGGAGTGGAGCCTGCGGCTTAATTCGACTCAACATGGGAAAACTCAACGGTCCGGACACTGGAATGATTGACAGATTGAGAGCTCTATCTTGATGCATTGGGTGGTGGTGCATGGCCGTACAGCCACTGGCATGAGTTGGCGGTAATTCCGCATGACACTGGTGTGACTCTCGCCTTTAAATAGACTCGGTAGTAGCCGAGGAGACTAAAGTCGACTTCTTAGAGGGATTTGTGGTGGATTAAAGTCGCATGAACGAGAGCCAGTACAGGTCTGTAATGCCCTTAGATGTTCGGGACCACACTTGCGATACAGTGGGTGATTCAAAGGATTTCCTGGTCCTAGAGGACTCCGGGAAATCTTAGAATATCGTTCGTAGTTGTGATCGGGGTCTGCAATTCTTCCCGTGAACCAGGCGCGAGTCTGCATCTCGTGTCGAATATGTCCCTGCCCTTTGTACACACCGCCCGTCGCTACAACCCACTGGTAACTAGTTGAGTACCTCGGACTGACGTGGCTGCGGTGGCACTCGTGTCATTCTGCTCCGTGTTGGAACGAGGTGCGAAACTTGTCTTCGTGAGGAAGTAAAAGTCGTAACAGGGTTTCCGTAGGTGAACCTGCAGAAGGATCACTGACAAGCATCTAATGCCTGCCATGGGTGTCCTAAGGAAATGATCATCCCTAAAGGGAGGAATTCGAATGCAATCAGGAAAAGCCATGGTGTCCAACCTGACGGGCGAGGTCCCCTTCCTCGTCGTCGTCTGGGACTCGGGACTGGGGTAACCCGGAGGAAACCAGTCTCGCCCGCCTTGTGCGGGTCGGCCCTCACCGGGCTGCAGGTCGGCACGATTCTGTATCGATCACTGCAAGGCTACGGTGGGAATAGCTTCCTTTGGTCTTTTCCGAAAGTCCGAGACTGGATTGATCCCATTCGGGGTATCAGTTGGATACTCATACAGAGTGTCATGCTCAGAGAGAGAGTTCGTGGCTCGTCCATGAAAGATGTTTAAAGATATTCCGGCCTATCAATCCCCATTTAACAAAAGCTACTGGGCAATGTTGTTGATTAGCCGAAGCTGCTGTTGGTTGTGTGCTGCTCTGTGTCTGGGGAACATCGATGTCGAGTGCGAGAATCGGAAAGAGAGAGAGGTAACCCAGGGCCTGCCAATAATGTTGCTCCGTCAGGTCTTTGATCGTCTCGTGATTCTCCGGAATCTCTCGGGCACACTGGCTATGCCGCGGGTACGCAATCGGCAGTATACTGGACTAGCGAAGAGAGAGAGGTAACCCAGGGCCTGACAATAATGTTGCTCCGTCAGGTCTTTGATCGTCCCGTGATTATCCGGAATCCTTCGGGCGCACTGGGTATGCGGCGGGTACGCAATCGATAGTATACTGGACTTGTGGTGAGAAAATTCCCGATTCCCTTCAGTGTCTTTGTGACTTGGATGTGGAGTAGTCGTTATTGCGTTTGCTGGTGTCGGTCACATACTGTGCATCGGCAACGCGATCGGCCAGGGCAGATGGCAGTGTCGTGCGAGTCATAGTGAATAGTTCTTGTGACTAGACTTGAGTGGCGCAAAACTGTAAGGTGTGATATACATCAAACCTGGACGGCGTATCACCATCCCACTTTGACCGGGCGGGATGATAGCACGGCATAACTCGGCGTTGGTTGGCTTGTTGATGAGGATGGCGTGAGGGTACTTTGCTCAAAGATGGTTGGAGCCATTGGACTAGTGGCTATGCTTGATGATGAATCGTTGGGTCCTCGCCTTTGGGCTTGGACCTGCCATTCTGATGTGGAGTTGAGCCATTGGACCGGTGGCAAAAGACTTGGCCGATGAGCACTGTGGCCACGACATTCTAGGATGGTCGAGCAGTTTGGACTGGTGGCAACGCTTTGGTGGTGAATGATGGATCCCCCTTGCTTTCGTGCCGGCAGATCCCCGTTCTAAACCGGAGTCGACCCTTTGGACCGAGTTGCGAGACTGGTGCTAACATAAGCTGTTCCATCGACGATCCCCCAATTTTCTTGTGAGGATGGATCCCTTGCCTTAGGTACGACGTATCGTTCTAAGCTTGTTGAGCTGTTTGGATGTGTAAGCAAGACGAATGGTGAGCATTCTTACTCCTTTAGCTACACGTTCCGAACTGGTCGAACTGTTTGGACTAGTTGGCTTTGGTTGTGGGTCTTGCCTGCGAGCCTCACTCCTCAGTCAAACTTGACCGAATTGTGAGACTGGTGATGAGCTGTGTAAGTCTTCGATGTTGGGCTCAATGTATTAAACTAGGTTGGAGCTGTTTGGGCTAGAGGCTTTGCTTGGTGAAGATTGGGATGCCTTTCTAAACTGGGTTGAACCATTGGACCGAGTAGTAAAGACTTGGTGGTGAGCTCTAGTTCCCCTTTATGGTGTGCTGTCTCTGAGCTGCCCCTCTTGTGCTCAGAACTGGTTCGAGATGTTGGCTGCAGGCCTGTGAGTCTGGTGAGTCCTGCTGAAAGAGTTAGCGGCTTGGCCCTATCGTAAGCTTGCTCCGTTGGTCTTCGGGCTATGGATCGGTACGCAAGGGGTAGCATGTCGGGTCGTGTTTGAGCTCTAGTAGGTGGACGATCCTAACTTGCTTCCTTTACATGTCTGCGTCTTGGATTGGGAGTGCTTGAGGGTGGGCGAAGTGGTTGTTGCTTTTTGTTGTTCCATGGGATACGTTGACTGTGGGTGAACGGGTCTGGTGATGCGCTGGCAGAAAGTGCTTGAACGTTAGCGGCTTGGCCCTACCGTAAGCTTGCTCCATCGGTCTTCTGGCTATGGACGGGTATGCAAGGGTAGCATGTTGAGTCGTGTTCAAGCTGGAGTATGCAGACGATCCTAACTTGCTTGTTCCACGTGTACGTGCCCCGGGTTGAGCTTATTAAGGGACAGCTGGGCGTCTCCGAGTCCGGGATGAGTTGACTGTGGGTAAAAGAGACGTGCTACTGAAAGTGTTTGGTCCGGCTTGGCCCTACTGTAATCTTCCTCCGTCGGTTTTCGGGCTATGAACGGATACACATGGGTAGCATGTTGAGCCATGTTCGAGCTTGAGTAAGTGGATGAACCTAACTCGATTGCCTCGTGCCTCTGTGTCTACGATTTGGATTGGTCCCTGAGCTGGTCGGAGAAGTTGGATTAGCGGCGACGCTACGGTGGCGAGTGGTATGCCATTCCGAACTGAAGTTGAGCCGTTGGGCCGGCAGCAAAAGACTTGGCGATGAGCAGCCAGACAGCTGATATGCCAGCCGATATGACAGCTGATATGCCAGAGTCGTGTGCGTCTGGGCATTTCTGAGTTCGAGATGTGTTCGTTCTTCGGACTGCGGGCGGGCTGGTAAGGGTAGCATGCTGAGCCGTGTTCTGAGCTTTCAGTAAGAAGACAATCCTGACTCGTTGCCTCATGCCTCTGTGTCTTGGATTAGAAGTGCCTTAGCTGCTCTGTGTCTAGGGAACATTGATGTCTTGTGCGAGAATCGGGTGTGAAAGACTGCGAGCCCGGGCCCTGCCATTTATGTTACTCCATCAGGTCTTTGATCGTCCCATGATTCTTCAGAATCTCGCGGGCGCACTGGCTGTGTGGCGGGTAGGTTTCAGGGAGTATACCGGGCTTGTAGTGTGTGAGTGAAGCCAGGCTGGGGCCTGCCAATCATGTTACTCTGGCAGGTCTTTGATCGTCCCATGATTCTTCGGAATCTCGCGGGCGCACTGGCTGTGTGGCGGGTAGGTTTCAGGTAGTATACCGGGCTTGTAGTGTGTGAGTGAAGCCAGGCCGGGGCCTACCAATTATGTTACTCCGTCCGGTCTTTGATCGTCCCGTGATTCTTAGGAATCTCTCGGGCACACTGGCTATACGGCAGATAGGTTACAGGTAGTCTACCGGGTTCTATTAGTGGCACAAACGACCGTTGGCTTGTTGATGTGGACGGCGTGAGGGTCCTTTGCTCCAAGCTGGTTGCAGCCGTTGGACTAGTAGCAATACTTCGGTAATGAGTTGTGGGTCCTCAGGGCTTGGATCTGCTATCCTGATCTGGAGTGGATCCATTGGACCGGTGGCGAATGACTTGGACGATGAGCACTGTGGCCCCGATGTTCTAGGCTGGTCGAACTGTTTGGACTGGTGGCGACGCTTTGGTGGTGAGCGACAGATCCCCCTTGCCTTCGTGCCGGCAGATCCACGTTCTAAACCAGAGTAGACCCTTCGGACTGAGTTGCGAGACTGGTGCAAACGTAAGGTGTCCCATCGACGATCCTCCAGTCTTCTTGCGAGGATGGATCCCTTGCCTTTAGGTACGACGTTTTATTCTAAGCTTGTCGAGCTGTTTGGACTAGTGGCTTTGGTGGAGATCGGCACACCTATCGAAACCAGCCGTTGAACCGAGTAAGCAAGACGAGCGGTGAGCAATCTCGTCCTTTGGGTACACTGTTCTGAACTGACCGAACTGTTTGGACTAGTGGCTTTGCTTGCTGAAGATTGGGACGCCTTTCAAAAATGGGTTGAGCCATTGGACCGAGTAGCAAAGACTTGGTGGTGAGCAGTCGTTCCCCTTGAAGGTGTGCTGTCTCTGAGCTGGTCGGAGCATTTGGACTGTGGCGATGCTTTGGTTGTGAGCGACGGATCCCCCTTGCCTTCGTGCCGGCAGATCCCCGTTCTAAACTGGGTTGAGCCGTTGGACCGGCAGCAAAGACTTGGCGACGAGCAGCCTGGCCTCATCTTCGGGCTTGGAAGGTTCTAAGCTGTGTGAGCCATTTGGACTGGTGGCAACGCTTTGGCAGTGAGCTGTGGGTTCGTCCTGTAGTACATCTCCAGAGTGCTGCCGGACCTAGTGGCAATAGTGGCGGTGGCCCTTTAAGCTCGGAGAGGTCTCTTGGAACTGGTCGGAGCAGTTGGACTAGTGGTGATAGTGGTGGTGGGCCCTTTAAGCTCGGAGAGGTAGTAGCAGTAGACTCTTGGGTCGGAGCATTTGGACTAGTGGCTTCGTTTCGGTGACGAGTAGACCGCCATTCTGAACTGGAGCTTAGACCATTGAACCAGCAGCAAAGACTGGTTGGAACTTGTCGTTTGGAGCATTGCTGGTGCTAGACTATAGTGGGTGTTTGACGAGACATTCATGAACTAGCTGTCTGACAAGGTGGCTAGGTGTCGAACGTTGGTACGGTCGTGTTTTTCGACGAGTTCCGTCAAGGTTGGTTGGTTGGAAAAGAGTAATGATCCACCCGAGGCCCGTCTTTCCTTCCGGTCTCGAGGGTTATGCGATCGATGACTGTGGATCTTGAGGGTGTGGTGGTGGGCTGATTCCACAAACTAACTTACTGAGCAGCATGAGGATGACCCTTACTGGATGATGACTAGGTGACTTATGTTGGGACTTTGTACTGAGGGGATGGACTTGGTCTCGACCATCCCTGAATCAAAAGAGACCCGCATACTAGCCAAGCTCCGCAATGGTGGACTTTGGCTTATTTTTTACCCCATATGGTGACGGTTAACATCGCAATACCCAGAGAATTTGGCCAAGTCCAAGTTTTGCCAGACCCCGCAATGAGGCAGGGTTTGGCTTTTTTCTGACCTTTTTTTCATTACCCCATATGGTGACAGTTAACTTTGCAATACCCAGATTATTTGCCCAAGTCCCACCCAAAGAAAACCCTACACCCCGCCGTCACCTGAGAACTGGTTCATCGTGGAGTACCTGAAGCCACGAATAATACCGGGTCTTCTGACGGTACATTTTCCGGCCAGGGGATCCACGTGGGTGCTGAGTAGAGGGACGGCCTTGGTGTCACACCAGATGCTCAGCAGTAGCCAGTCGCTCTGATGCAGGATACTGTCGCCACGTTCGTGCTCCTTCTTGAATTTGAGCAACTGCTCCGTGAACTCGTATGGCATTCCGGCAGCATTGGCACGTAGGCTCCTGCATCCGAAGTTTCCTAGCTTGGCGTAGAGGACCTGAAACAGCAGTGCCGAAGTGAAGCGGTTGTCGCAGACGATTGTGTAACCCTGGTTGAGGTAGTAGCGCGCGGTGTAGATCTTTGTGTGAGCCATCTTGTTGTTCTCGAGTTCCTTGGCAGGGTCTTGGGCAGGTTCGATGGCCATGTGGCGCTTTTTTCCAATGTGTGACTCGTCGTTGAGGATCTAACCATCAAATGGGTTGCAGAGAGTGAAGTGTTCAAAGCTGACCTTGATGGGCTTCTTGGGCTGGTATACCTTGATCTTGGATCTTCCAGTGTATGCAGTCATGGACTCGTCTATGCAGAGAACTGTTCCGGGTTTCCTACACTTGCGGAATGCCTGGTTGATGGCCTCCATCATCGGTCGTACCTTCATTATCGCGTCCATGTCCTCCTTGGCGTTGGAGATCGGGTGGAAGCTGTTCACTTTACATTGTCAGGGTCTTCGTGTGTTTCTCGGTTGGGTCAAGGGCCATTCTGGGGTTTTGAGGAATGAGCTGGCAGATGGCCTGGCCCATCAGGGGTCTGGAGGGGGATGTAGCGTGGTCCTCTTTGCTCTGGGCCCTCGCGATTTGCGTCCGGTTGTAAGCAGGATTTTTTTAGGTGAATGGGCTGCGGCCTGGGCTACTTGTGAGACGGGGCGGCAGCTTTATGCTCTCCATCCGTCCACTGCCTGCCCACCGCTCCTGAATGGCCTTTCTCGCCTGGTGTCACGGCTGCGTACTGGTCATGTTCAGTTGCGAGCTCACCTAGCCCGCCTCGGTTGGGCACGGTCGCCTGAGTGTGCGTGCGGTGGGGGTGTTGAAACAGTGAATAATTTCCTTTTGAAGTGTCCTCTCTGGGCCCCGCAGCGACGCTTCGTACGCGGGGGAGGGGAGGATCCATTACGGGGGGTCTTGGGGATTCCGCCACACTCTGCTCCTGGATGCGGGTCTCTGGGACGGGTGCTTGGTTTCTGCTGGGCTACACGACGTTTCGTCCAGTGATCGGGTGCTCACCCTGGGCAATATATCGTTCTTTCCCTTTCCCTCCTCCTCTCCTTCCTCCCCTATTTCGTGCATTAGGCTGTCTCCTTCTTCTTGTTCTCTGTTCCTCCTCATTTTCACGGGCCTTGCTGTGGTGTGCTGTGATGTATGGCGGGAATGGTCAGGAGGTCGAGTTTTGGGCGAAACTGAGGTTAAACTGAGTGCATGGCTTGAAGGCCGCAGTTTTGTTCTAGGCTCAATAAAAAATCTAATCTAATCCTTGGCCTTCTGCTCTTTCACGGCTTGGCTGGTCGTGGGCGATGCAGTCTGGGGATCGGTACCGGTGAAAGACGGTTCTTTGGAAGCCGAAAGTTGTTCCAAATTTGATTGAACCTTGTACTGGTCATGGTCGATCTGATGGAGTGGTTTCCCAGGTCTGGGGACGTCGACCAATACTGCGCCATCTCTGGCAAGTCGTTGTAACCCATGATTACCAGTATTCCGATGAAGGCCAGAAACTCGTCTTTCATCAATGGTACCCAAGCGGGAGTGGGTTGTTTTTTTTTCCGTTTCGGCAATATTTGGCAGGCTTGCGTGGTTGTCGTTACTGCTTGGTCTTGGTTGGAGTTGGAAGTGGCCACTGCTTGTTCCCCTTGCTGAGGGACTTGCGACGATACGACGGTTGATGGTGTCTCCTTGGCAGCTGGATAGAGTTAGACCCTGCTTCTTCCCTTTGGGTATGCGCCGACTGGAACGGCAAGGTTGACGATGAGGACTCTGCCTTGCTCCTGAGTGCCTTGTACACCTCTGCGCACATCTGCTCTAGCACCAACCGTCCTGTGCTTGGATCTTCTGGGGGTTCTGTGCTCGGGTCGTCTGTGGGTTGTACTGGTGGAGCACTTGGCTGAGACTGTTGTTGGCTGAAACGGTGATTGACATATTGGGTTATCCTGGCGTGGCGCATCTTCTGGATGTAGCCACTTCGAGGAGGCAATAATCGTTTGTTTTTGATCGGGTGGCTCGAGAAACATATTACTTCTGTAGATCTTGTCATACAGTATGACTCGCCAACGTCGTTTCATGGCTTCTAGTTTACTCGGTTCCAGTGACGGTGGCGGTGATTGTGGGGGTGGTGGGGGGCGTTGGCTGTCGTTCTGGTGGCTCTTTCTTCCTCCTCCTCCGACGAAACGATGCAGATTACCTCCCCGGATTCTTTACTTATGAGTCTACCTGAAAGACCCCGAGGAATTGGAACGAGTCCTCTTTTGGTTCGTCTCATAAATGGCCGCGGCTGCGATGTTGTGACTTTGGCTTTTGGCTTGCGATTTTGGCTTTTGGCTTGCGATTTTGGTTGGACGACGAGACCTCCAGGTGTAGGATGTAGTAGGACCGACCAACCGGGCTCATATGTGGGCAACGTCGCTTCTGATGATTGCATTGGCATGGGACTAGAGGTTTCTGTTAAGGTTGGAGGTCGTGGTGGGCTTTCTGGCCTTAGCGGTCGTGCTGGACTGTCTGGCTTTGCTGGTTCCTCCTCACTGCTGGACGTCGTAAGGCAGGCGTCAGCATCGTCCTCTGACTCGGTTTCTTTTAGTTCGTCCTCTAACTCATCCTCTTCGTTGACTAATTCTTGGCTGCTGCCTTCATAGTAGTCCTCATTTTCCTCGCAGTAATATGGGTACTCTGATTCGTCCTCCTCCTTCGCTACATCTGTTTCTGGCATTGGCGGCTGTGCTTGGCTTGACCCGACTTCTTCCATGTTGACGTCTGGGTGTGGTATTCCCAGCTGTGGTTCAGTCGGAACTCCAGTGAGTCGCAAAAGCCGGCAGTAAGTGATGTTGGGTAGTGATGGATGTGGTAGCAGAACCAATGACTCGACTGTTGTGTTGGCCGTGGCTATATTGTCCTCCACGGCTGATGGCTCCCCGTGAGTCGAAGTCCCTGCATTGTCTTTTGGTCCTGGTGTGTTGGCTGACGTGACGTTCCGTTTGCTGCGTTTGGCATTGCTGGTCCTGTCGTCCATGAATTAGTTGGTCCTCCTTGCGATGAAATATGCAGTCTCTCCAAATTATTCCATGAAAAAATCCAACTCCTTGCTCTTCTTGTTGCATCTGCCAATGTAGCCCATTGGAGGTCCGGAGAAACCTGTGTTGTCCTGGTACTCGCTCAGCTCTTCCATCCAAACCCGATGAAGTTGCCTCCGAGTCTTGCCGGCCATAGACTTCTCTACTACGTGGTTGCTGGGAAATTCGTCTATCGGTGCCTCTGCAGCCATCATCCTGTCTGACCGCTTCTGATCGAAGAAATGATTCCCATGCGGCGGGTAGGTCCTTATATACGGCTACACGTGCACGGAATGCCGCTCCTCGGTGCCGAAGTTAGTGAAGTCGCCTCCGCAACAAAACTCCCTTTGGTGTCGGCGGCTAGCAACAGGTGTGTCGATGGCATCAAATGGCTTGCGGATGTGCCCGCTATCACGCAAATAGCAGATAATCCAATCATAACGTTGGGTTGGTTCCCCGAAGAACCGACCAGAACTGACGCAAGGGTGGGGAAACTTTATCGCATCAGTCGATGGTAGTTTCCAAAGAATCGAGGTTATTTGTCTGAGGACACAATGCATGGAGCACCAGTGCCGAGGGCAAAAAACCTCCACCGCATATGCAGAGATTGAGCTGTCTCACCCGACCAGTGAGAACTCCCTCATTCCATGTTGACACGAACACACGGTCAGACTAGGCCCCTGTCCACCGCTGGTCGGGACACAAACAAACAACTGAAACCCTACAGTACTTTCTGGACATCCGCAATCTTAGATTGGACATATCTTTTTAAGCCAAAATTGGCTTCCGTTAAGATACAATTGCAATGTGGGTCAGAAGGCATTTAACCCAGCCTGCAACATTTTCGCTTACACAGAGGGAGCCCACACCGATGCATGTGCGGCGAATTAGCCCCGCGGCTCCCTAAACATTTCCTCACATATTCTGAATTGCTGGGTAAACTGGGGGGCTTTCTTCTGTGGTAAAAAATTATGGTGCAGAGAATTTGGCTAAGTCCAAGAAGTAGTGAGTTCATTGAAAACTTGAGCTGATTGAACAAGTGGGTCAGAAGGTCTAAAATTTGCTCAAGTCCAAACGAACTGTTCCTGTGGATGTCAAACATTTTTCCGTTAGCAACGCTAGGTGCACTCTCGAACCTCGCACAGCCGAGCCTGGTTTTGCAACCGATCAAAGCAGGATTTATTCAGGGGTTTGGCTACTCCATGCCGCCAAACCGCACTTTGGCACGGGTTAGAGAATCTCGTTTTCTTTAGTAGGAATCCCCTGTTTCTGCGTTAGCAACGCTGATGGAGGGGTCCAAATCATAGGTATGGAGGGCAGCTCGTCGAGACTGAAAAGCCACGGTACGCCAAATACATGTCGGACCTTGGGTTATTGAAGTAGATATGTGGTACGAAAGGGCTTTTGGCAGAATGAGTGCATGTTTGGCCAGAGGAATGCTTGATCTTCAGCAGATAATGGGAAAAGAAGGCGCCAGGACGCATTTTTACCGAAGGCTATGCCGCAAATGGTCTGGAGACGAGAGCCGATCACGACCCGAAGGTAGGCTGGCAACCAAAGGCGTGAATGCTTGCACGCAATGCCGCTCCTCGGTGCCGAAGGTATTGAATACTTATCCGCAACAAAACCCCCTATTGTGTCGGATAAGTCCAAGAAGTGATTATGAAAACTTGAGCTGATTGAACAGCCGGGTCAGAAGGCGAGCCTGACGAGTGAGAGTGCCCGATGATACAAAGTATGAGGATATGAATTATAGCGGCCCATCCCTACCATAATCTTGCTCCGTCGTTCTTCGGGCCATGAGCGGGTAGGCAAGCGTAGCATCCTAAGAAAGAGACAGGACGGAGGTGAGCTCTGATGAGTGAAAGTGCCCGATGATTCAAAGTATGAGGCGATGAATGAAGTGAGGAAAGAGAAAACCCAGAGAGAAAAAACTTGAACGGGTAATGGTCTGCTTTGCCGGTCTTTGTGTGATGTACCCTTCGGCAACTGCGAATACTGCTGAGCTTTGATAAGCTTGAACGAGGCTATGCTTCTTATTTGCGTCGTCGGTTTATTTTCACATATTGTCCGGTAGGCAGACTGACACCTTCAGACTTTCCAGCGCTGATAGAGATCGGCCCCTCGTGGTTACGTGATCTTTGTGTGCACTAAATGAAAGTTGGTAGAAGCAAGATGTGGTTTGAAAGCAGTAGAAGCGAGGCTTGGGGATTCCCGACACGTTCAGTGAGAAGCGAGTGACTTGATGGTCCCGACAGATTCAGTCTTTCCAGCACCGATAGAGATCAGCCCTTCGTGGTTACGTGATCTTGACGTGCACTAAATGAAAGCAGTGTTTGGGAACATTGGCCTTGGCATCAGTCTTTCCGGCACCGATAGAGATCGGCCCTTCGTGGTTACGAGACCTTGATGTGCACTAAATGAACACAGACCTTGACCATGACAGTCTTAGTAGTGGTAAAATACGATATTCGGTTACACATATATACCCCCCACTTCCGGTCACGTGATAAAAGTGGGGGTAATGATGCACTTCCGATCATCTGTTGAAAAGTGGGGGTTCCATTTTTCGTCAATCTGGAGGACAGTGGAAAAGTGCATTTTACTATCTGTTTTCCGGCTTTCGTCGATGTGGAGGACGGTGGGAAAGTACTATGATGTCACTTCCGGTCACGTGATCAAAGTGGGGGTATTGATGCACTTCAGATCACAAGTCTCTTCCATTTTTTTCGTCAATCTGGAGAAGGGTGGAAAAGTGCTTTTTACTATCTTTTTCCAGCTTTCGGCGATCTGAAGAAGGGTGGGAAAGTACTTTTTGCTTCCTCCTATGATGTCACTTCCGGTCATGTGATCAGTGTGGGGTAATGATGCACTTCAGTTCACATGATGAAAAGTGGGGTCGTCACTTCCGGTTTTTTGTCAATCTAGAGGAAGGTGACCTTTTTTCGTTTTTTTTTGTTATTTTGGAGAGGATGCCTTTTTCTACCTTTTTTAGGTCACAAACATACATATTCCCAGTCATGAGATCAAAAATGGGGGTGTCACTTCCGGTGGGTAACGAAAAGTGGGGGTCCTGTTTTTCATCGATCTGAAGGATGGTAGGAAAGTGCCATTTGCTACCATATTTTCGTTTTCATCAATCTGGGGGATGGTGGGAAAGTGCCTCTCGGTAATTTTCTTCATTTTCATCAATCTGGAGGATGGTGGGGAAAGTGTCTTTCAGTACCTTTTTTCATTATTAAAAATAAATAACAAAAAAAGAAAAAGCATGGATTCCAGTTCAATAATTTTAACGGGAATAGGTGGCGAACTGAGCTGCAATTTAAAAACGCCCATATACCTAGACCCTAAAAAAGAGTATGAAATGGCGCTCGTCTCCTTGGATATGTACTACAGTATTTTCAACGTGCACGCTGACAATAACGAATTTTTTTACACCATCGATGGTGGAGCGAATTGGATCGAGGTGAGAGTCGTTCCCGGCGCTTACGAAATTTCGGACTTGAATAATTTTATACAGTCTACTTTGGAAGGAAGTGGTCACGAAAAAAATGCCATCGTTTTAGAACCGAATCACAATACTTTAAAAACAAATTTGGTTATAAATAATCCGCTCTACGGCGTTTCCTTTCTGGGGGATAATAATTTAGGAACTGTTCTAGGATTCCTTCAGGGAACTTATACTAAAACTCAGCAAGGTCAAAAATCCGTGGATATAATGGGGCTCAATACAATTTTCGTTCATACCAACATAATCGGGTCTTCCTACGTGAATGACGATACTCAACCTTGCATATACGCTTTTTATCCGGGAGTGCCGCCGGGTTATAAGATGATAATATCCCCTCAAAATTTAATTTACCTTCCCGTAACTACCGACAAGATTCGTAATATTCGTATTTGGTTAACTTCTCAAGATAACGAAATGATAAATTTAAACGGGGAAACTCTTACCGTCAGACTTCATCTGAGGTCTAAAAAATAATTTTGTACATATTAAAAAAAGAATGTTAGTATTCGAAAGAAAAAAAAGAATAATTGGAAAAGGATTCGTCGTAGATAATAATCAATTAAGGGGAAAAAACGCAGCATTCATCAAATTTATAACGAGAGCGAGAAGATGAGTTTAACGGAACATTACCTCGACATAAACGAATCTTTACAACAAGATTCTTCCGTGGAGAGTTACGCATTTCATGAATATAATCCGATAGTAGGAACCAATCTAAACAACGTCAGTTCGGAAATTAGAATCGTAATCGAAAACCAGGATTTGTTCCTACACGTCGCGAATAGTTATCTTCTGATTAAAGGCAGGTTACTGAATGCCGACGGTTCTAGTTTTGCCGATGCGGACGTAGTGTCTCTCATCAATAATGGTTCCATGTACCTGTTTTCCAGCATTAAATATCACTTGGGGGATAAGCTAGTGGACGAGTTAAATTACCCCGGTTATGGAACTCTCACGAAAGGTCTCCTTACGTACGGTTCGACCGATCAAGTGTCGTTGCTGGGGAACTGCTGGGCGTTAGATGCGGCAGAATCTTCCGCGGCCAGTTTAAACGATAACATCGGATTCAAATTACGGCATTCCATCATCGTGAAGGAAACGACTCCTAAAGGAAGCTTCTCATTCGCCATTCCCTTAAAACACTGCATGGGATTTTTCGAAAATTATGACAAGGTGCTGTACGGTGCCAAGCATGTCCTAACGTTGTCTAGGGCGAGCAATGAAGACGCTGTATTCAGGGCAGCTGCAACAGCCGTTGGGAAAGTCGAATTGAGTAGCGTTTCGTGGCACGTACCCCACGTAACCACATCCGACGAGCAAAAACTAAGGCTTTTTAGTTACATAGAAGGTGGGATGAACGTGGACTTGGGTTTTAGGCACTGGCATTACGATAGTTGCGAACTACCTCAGAGCACTAGTTTCACATGGCGCGTGCTTACTACTTCGGCCGTTGAAAAACCGAGATGGGTTATTCTAGCTCTTCAGACTAATAGAAAAGATGCGCAAACTAAAAATCCAGCCGTATTCGATCACTGCAGTCTTCAAGATGCTCACGTAACTTTAAATTCCGAACGTTACCCGTTCTTGGACTTGAACGTAAATTACGCTACAGGAGAATACTCGATCCTGTATAGAATGGCTCAAGAGTTTAGACGCGCTTTGTACGATGTCGGGGACTTGTGTATCGATTCTGTGCAGTTTAAAAAGACTTATCCTCTAGTAGTTTTGGACTGTTCCAAGCAATCGGAGAGACTTCAGTCCGGCATAGTCGACGTGCAAGTAAAGTTGAAATTTAACGCCGCGGTTCCAGCTAACACGACGTGCCACCCGCTGTTGATCGGTGATAGAAAAATGAGTTTGAAATTGGATAAAGGCAAAGTCGAAGTGATTTATTAAAAAAGAGAGATGGTGAAACAAAAAACGAAAACAAGTAAAATCGGAAAAAAATGGAGCGGGGTAAAAAGAAAAAAGATCGCGAAACGAGGTGGGTTTTTACCCTTGTTGGCATTGCTGGGACCCATCTTAGCCGGTGTAGGTGGTCTAGCCGGAGGTGCCGCCGGTATCGCCGCTGCAGTTAAAAAGAGCCAGAACGATGCTAAGGTAATGGAAGAAATGGTGAGACATAACAAGAAGATGGAGGGTTCGGGGTTGAAACGTAAAAAGAAA
>JAHWFP010034935.1:0-10603 GCA_023313725.1 Lithobius niger | reverse complement strand
GTGCCAAATAAAGGGCCTCGAGCAAATCGGGTCAGGCACATCTCCTCTAAAACTAGACACATTTCTTCAATTATGATCTGACGAAATTAAAATATAAGTGTGGGTGAGTTGCAGGTGAGAAGGTCAAAATACGGAATTTACAGATTTAGTAATTCGAAATAACTTCTGTGGAGGTCTTTCAACGTGAAACCGTCGTCCATAGTACACGGAGTATGGCTGACGTCGGCGTAAAGGTGTGTACTAATAAGAAATATTGCAATGAACAACCACGTTTTACTGTGCAGATCGATGTATTACCTCTTCTACATTATGGTGAGTTACAGGCTATACTTAAACATCGAAGTAGCTCCTCTCTTAACTCGAAGAACAATATAAAGAGAGGTCTCACTTACTTTTGGTGGGAATCTGGATAGGGCACCGAGTATGATGCGGGAATATGGACGGTCACATTGAATTTCAATGAACGCATAGGCCTGGATTATGCCAGTCTTGCTGCTTTTTTGCTGCGGTATATTACAGTAATTTATTATGATTATTTGTAGTGTTGTTTATTATTGAACGACTGAGCAAAACGAACGATGTCCTGTTTTCACAGTGGCAGATTGGCCAAGTAGGGAAAGGAGGGATTTCTTCCTGGCCTCTGACTCTCAGATTTTTTTAAATCCATAACAGGAAGGCGTACGTAACAGTCTGAATTTGCTTGTTTCTTTGTTTATAAGAATGATCAGTGGAGTTATAACTTCTTGATTGTTTACCACCTACCTACTGTTACTGTATTTGATGAAGTTTTCGCTTGCATTGTGAAAAATCACATTTTGTTACCTGATCCTATCATTTTACGTGATTTTAATCTGCCTACTGTAGACTGGGAGAAGAGAGTTGCAAACAGAGCCAAAGAATGGCGTGTGCTTCATGTATTAAACAAATTAGAGGCACACCCATTGGTGAACTTCCCCACTCCTGGAATTAACACACTTGATCTTATTTTTGCCCGAGATCATACTCTTGTTACTGAATGTTTCCCCTATGGTAAATTTGGTTCCAGTGATCATGACATAGTCTGTTGCAATATTAATACTGAATCTAAACCATCTAAATTGGGAAACAACTTCCTCTGTTTATGTCTTGAATTATTTTTATGGTTGTTTAGATTAACAAATTGATCTAGCTCGTGTTGAATATACTGTTAAGAATGCCAAACTGCCATGGATGGAGGATAGTCTAAAAGCTATGATTAGTGAAAAAAAGGCTTCTTTGGAAACGTTGGATTAACTCACTTGATGGTGATATTTTCAACAAGTGTACTGTTCTGAACAAAGAGGTTGTCAAGGAAAGCAAGAAAGATAAAGGCAATTTGAGATCAATCTGGCATCCAGTATTAAATACGACTCCAAACCATTTTTTAACATGTGCGTCAGTTATCTTCCACCAAAGTGCAGATAGGAGTTATGAGTGACGAGGACGGTGTATTTAATGATGATTCTAAGGTTGTCTGTGAGTTGCTATGTAAACATTTCACCAATGTCTACCTGATGTTGTTCGACCAAAAATGTGTATTTCCCCCAGTTGTTACTAATGACCTTTTACAGACTGCCCTCTGTACAGTTAAACAAAATACATCTGCTGGCCCGGATTGTATAATTGGTACACCTATTCACTTAATGCAAAATTATATTATTCCAGTATTAACGATCTTATCCAACAAATTGTTAGAAGAAACATATGTTCCACCCCAGTGAAAGAAGGACCACATTACCCCTATCTATAAGAAGGGCTGTTGTACTAACCCTGTAATTACAGGCCTATTAGTCTCACCATGCATTTTTCTAAAGTTTTTGATCGGATTGTAAACCAATATATAGTTACATTTTTGGAGGAATATAAATTGATGGAAGGAGCTCAACATAGGTTTCGATATGGGTTTTCAACTACTTCCAACTTGGTTTCTTTCTATCATGATGTGCTCGAAGCTATGGATGTTGGTCAGCCTGTAGATATCCTTTTTTTGTACCTAGAAAAAGCTTTTGATAAGGTCGATCATCGCCTAATTACAACGGAACTTACTGGTATTAGTATTGTATATTCTTCTTATTAATTGGGTGGTTGAATGGCTCACTAATCATAGTGTAGCTGTCATCTTGGGTCGCTGTAAACCGGATTGGGGTCCCATGATTAGCGGACTCCCACAGAGGTCACTTGCCTTTTCTCAATTTTATACAAGATTTTTGTAATGATGGCTTACGTTGGCTTCCAAATTTGCAGATGATAACGAGACTGCAGCTGTGCTATCAAGCTTCTCTGACACTCATAATATGCAGTTGTCGATTGATAATGCAAACGCTTGGAGCTCGATGTGGGGCAGCCTTATTAATGCTACAAAATTGGTTACCTTTTGTGTTGGTTATACTAACCCTTTGGTCACATAGTACCTCAATGATAATCCCATTCCTGAAGGTCAAATTTTAGTGACCTTGGTATTGTGATTGATGAGCGATTCACTTTCTTGCAACACACGACTCTTATTGTTAGCAGGATCAATGCTCTGATTTATGTATTAAATCGTACTATATGCACTAGGGATCGTAAAACCTAGCTTTCGATATTTTTGTCAATAATTCGACCTATATTGGAGTACAGTGGCTCTTTTTAGGAAGCGCTTTATCTTAAAAGATAAACGTGCAATTGAAAATGCACAGAGAAGATTCACGAAAAAATCGATCACCTTTCTAATTTGAGTTGCTTTGAACGACTTAAGATTCTTTGTCCTCCGTCATTTACTTGGCGTAGACAGCGAGGTGGACTCATTCTCATGTTCAGAATCATTAACGGCGTCAGTTGTAAGATTAATATTTTCCTTAGGCTGTTCAGTAATGTTTTTGTTATCATAGGTTCAAATTACAAACTCTGTATTACCAATCCGCATTATAATGCAGTGCGTAATTCATTTGGTCATCGTTTACTTAACCTTTGAAATACTTTGCCTAATCATGTTGTTGACTGTTGAGGCTAACTCTATTGATAGTTTTAAAAGCAAACTCGATTTATTTAAACAGGATGACTTAAGGTTTTGTTACGATGACTGATGTAATGTGCATCTACTAACTTAATAGCTACTTTTGTTTGCTTTAAATGTGGACTGAATTGATTTATGGATACTGGATAATTTGTGGTTGTTTCGAAGACAGATGTACCTTGCATTTATCGATTGATGCTGGTTCCTGTTGACAGCTTTAAATTGACTAAATTCCACTGGATGACTTGGGTTATGTTGACAGATGTAATTGCATTCATTGACTGATACAGGCGCCTGATTATAGCTTTAAAATTACTATAATTTTTTACTGATGAACTAAGGTTTTGTTACCATGTTGTGCTTTACATCTACTGACTGATGGCTAAGTTATGCATTATTGGTTTTGTGTGAATATTGGATTTTTTAAATTATTATTATTATTTCTCGCAGGACTGGATGATTTGTTGTTTTTGCCCCGTCACCTTCCTATTAAAAAAAACTGGCGGTTTGTTGTGGTTATAAATTATATTAAATAAATAATAAATTTTTATTGGTGAGATATTAGTATCACCTACAGATTTCAAATTAAAAAGAACAATAAAAAAAGATCAACTCAATTTGTCAAGACATTCCAGAGTCGATTGGTTTAAACTGTAGAGGTTTACAAAACACTAGTAAAATAAGTACTTTGTATTGAGTAGGCCTACATGAATTATTTATTGTTTCTCGACCTCGATGCAAATTTTTCTCGAAAATAGAGTTCGTCAAGTCAGAAGAAATCCTTCCGCTCTCCTCCTTTCGTTAGTCTTTGGCGATGATACAAACTTGCAACGGGTAAAATGTGGGCCCATCAATGGTTCGACGCATATTACGATCCATTTTTGTGTGTTCTTTGCCTGGCCTAATTGACATATTTCACAACATGGAGCTATGGACGATTGGGTCAAATTTCCCTCGTGATTTTGACCTCGCCATTCCTAGACTGTCTCCTTGTCAATCTCTTGGTCATTTCCTCAGTTACTGCTGAATTCATGAACCAAATTGAATGAAATTTGGTGTATGTATTCCTTGACATAAGTCTGAATGAATTGTGCATTTACCAGCGTTTACACGTTAAGTGTTTTGAACGTTGAAATCACTAATTTTTCGTACATAGTCTAATATAAAAACAATGGTGAAGTAATTAATTTTTTTATGAGCAGTCCAGATTCTTCCACTACACTGCTGTACGTTGGCTGAAGGCAGGTTTTAGAAACTGGCTCTCTTTCACTATGTATGACAGTCGTACATTTCTATCCTCCCTCCGTCTGAAGGCGCATTAATGGAACAAGACATTATTACTAGCCGAAAGCAATTTTCTAGTCTATCGTTATATATTTGTGTAGTTTTAAAATAGTCATAAGTAATCTTTACAGATTACGAAAAGAATAAGCAGTAAAGCTTAAACAAAAGCTGACCACATGAAATTGCAGTGTTTATAATCAATGTGGACTTTGTCCCAATTTTCGGATGGCTATTTTGTCTTTTGTTTAAAACCCCCCAAAAAATTAACTTTATTTAAAATAATCAGCCTACCGCACCATCAGTTCATAACGTTTTCTCCTCCTCCCCCACCACCAAATTAACTGCTGAATTTACTGAAAAATATGAGGATCGTAGATTTAAGCAAAAATTAAAAGCCTGATGAAAAAGAACGAAGGGGACGGGAAACTACAACGCAACCAAGTTTTCAGTTTTTTTTTTAAACAAAACCAATAACAGTGTCTGATGAAAACTTAACTGATCTGTTATTACATCGTCGCACACAATAGATTCTGGCTCATTTGCCGTATTGTAGTAGCAAAAGTTAGGAGACAGATTTTTAAATATAATGCACAATGTAGATATTGTTCAGTACACCACGCATTCAGAATTTTTAGTACATCCTGTTGGTTATTTGCCTTTTCAATTGCATACATCAATTACACATTTTTATTTCTCTACCATATGACACGTCGAATTACTAAATCAGTGTTAGTACATCCTTGTTCAAATCAAATTTTCAGGCATCGTTAAAGGGCACTACATTAAAATTCAGCCTTGCTGAGGCAGACGTAAGACATAACATTCAAGCATTTACCATTAAGATTTCTAACATTTCGCCACAAGGTTTTATTACTCTATGGTGGAGGGGACGTGCAAAACGAAAGTAACATACTCGTTTGAAGGTAAACTAATAAACAGTACCTTTCTCAACCCATCATTTCTAATCTCTGACTTAATACAGTTACTAAAATATTCACGCTTACTAAATACAGTTACTCTGTGGCTACATTATCCTTAGAATATTGTGTGGTAATTTTACACCTGAGCCATAAAATACACCGTTCGAGAGGCTTCTGTTGGTAGAGGAAAGTGAGTAGAGCGTGAGTACGATTCTCCACGGCCTTTTAAAGGTGCAGCTGGCTGAAAGTTCAACATCTGAAAGATATCTCGAGTTGGAAAATGCTATGAACGTGGGTAGAGGTCCGTGCAGAACTTTCCCTTGCCCCTAATGCCTTTGCCTCTGGGAAGTGTTTATATTATGGCCTAAATTAGTAAATAATCCACGATCAGTTCTCGTCCTCCCTTATCTGATTTAGTTCTTCATTGAATTAAAGGCGATGTATCACTTACATTCTTTGATCCTGAGGTGATATCACTGTGCAAACGTATAATATCGTTCCTGTTGTTGTCATCCCATAAATGCTGTAGTAAAGGAACTCTCTTCGTCATTCCTCTCATCGATATTAATATGGTGCAGCATGTTGTAAAATCAGGGTTTGACTGTAGAAAATTCAAGTCAACGGGAAGGACTCCAGTTTGTCTAATCGTTGTCTTTGCTTAATTATATTGTGACTGTTGTCGACTACAACATGATCTTCAGTCCGTTGTTAAAGTAGGTTCCATAATTGGGCCGAGGACTGACAATGACGGTTCAATCCTCTATCTTGTCTCCTTATCAGTAAACATGAACTGTAGAGAGCGACGTTAAAACGGCAATGTACGACGTTATGTACGATGATTTAGTAGAGAGAGAAAATAACACAGCCAAGTGTTACAATATTGGAGTGTCAACAATGGTATGTGAATACGTTTGCCAGTGTATCATTCAAAGAGCTCGGGCTCTACAAGGTAGTTTGACAATAGAGGAGGGAGCATTGTTAGGTACAATAGTTACATCTAGGCTATGCAACACTAATGTAAGTATAATGGTATTAGGTAAGTAACAATTGTAACACCAACAATGTAGGCACAACATTACTTTTATAAGGAGTGCAATTCTGGTTAGAATTAAATTGTCCTCGGCCGAGGGATTGTTGTGTTTACTTAATTTTCCGGCAGATTCTTTTATTAATTGCTAAAACAAGTAAGTATCCTTCCTTAATAACGTTGGTGTGTATTGATACAAGTGATTCTTAAAAGTCATATTTTATGTTGTCTAAGAGTAACCGAGCATTTTACTAAGTTGGTGAGGGGGCAAAAGACTTGACACTGAAGTCACACCCACACGTAATGGTTAGACACGGAGGGTTTGTAACATGGGCGTGATATCCTGACAAATATGGGCAACGAGACTATTAACATTTGTCATAATGGTTTGCCATCAGTCGAATGTGGTGGTACTGGGATTGTGAACCAGCCCTCTCCTACAGCCCCGTAGAGCTAACTTCACCAGTCTGTACGTTAGGGTGGATCAAAAAAATGCTTTTTTTTCATTTCAAATCGTAATAGTGTGGAAATGTTGGTCTTCGATCTCCTAATCACTATCCCAAAAGGAAAAATATCTAAAATAATTTTTTTAGGTGCCCACCTGGGCCTAAAGTTTAACATTAAAATTCAATGGGGAAAATTGCTAATTGTAAAAAAAATATTTTTGACTAGTGTAAAATACATTTTTTTACATTATGTAAGTTGGTACTCTCAGAGACTATTAAAAGAAACCAGAATTAAATTTAAAAAAAATTTTGTCCCGAAACTTCGTTTTAATTCAAGGCGTAAAATCGACAAAAATGCCATTTTGCCATATTTTGATGGCCGAAAATTCGCATTATTTTCTGGAAAAAAATGTTTTTGATTTTGGCTTCAATTTGGTGGTCTCTATTAGTACAAAATGAGATAATGTAAAAAGCAATATTTTAAACTAGTCTAAAATCACTTTTGCAGAATTAGCGATTTTTCCCATTGATTTTTACTGTTAAACTGTAGGCCCAGGTGGGCACCTCAAAAAATTATTTTAGAAATTTTTCTTTTTGGGATAGTGATTAGGAGGTCGAAGACCAACTTTTTCACACTATTACGATTTAAAATTAAAAAAAAAACATTTTTTTTTAGTCTACCCTACTGGACATTCCCCTGTCAAGGTATGTTTGTTTTTGCTATAGGCCTATTTTCAACTTAATTTTGGAATTATTATTTAAAGCGTGTTAGGTATGCTTATTTCAACTGTATTGTTGGATCCACCACTTACTGACTGATACTCAGTGACAGGAAAATTTAACAACATTTTCGTAGGTCCATTTTGTATCCCTGGAGGAATACCTGGAATTCAGGTATATCAGAAAAGAGAGATAAAAAGAAAAGATAACATTTTATTTTTACTCTCTTTGCATGATTGAAACTTACTTGAGCAAAGGTATGAGCGAATATACAGGTAATTTAGGAGATATTGTGTGGTCTTTTAATAATTCTGTCAGGGTGTTAAATTTGCTAAAAAGTTAATACGTTTTGAACTCATTTATTCAGAATTAATTATACATGACTGGCGTCATGTTGCTCTCTTAGTTAGCCTTAGAATTGATTTGTCTTTGAAATATATAGGTATCAATGCTAGGGTGATTTAGGACACAGGAGAAGGCAATTTTTTCAGTAGTAATATCAAGAAAATTCTGTATCACGAGTTGGATTACGAAGCTGAAAAGAAACTGAGTGATTGCACGAGGTGTTTTTTGAAATGTAACGAGTAGTTGAGACAAATTACCGATCGTTAAAACTCATTCTGATTCACACCCTGTCCTCAACAAAGAACCCATTCTGAGAATCTGACTATATTAGATTAAGATCACACCTATGTCAAAAGGGTTTTAATTTCGAAATCAATTAATATGTGTCTTTCCTTTTCAGAAAACTCACACAGTTCACAGGAAGTCGATATGATTGCATCATGTTGGTTCCCATTGATTTGCATCCCCAAACTTGGGAGGGGGTCAATAATTGGCCTCTCCCCAGTTTGGGGATGCAAATCAATGGGAACCAACATGATACAATCATATCGACTTCCAGTGAACTGTGTGAGTTGATTGCACCATATTGGTTCAGTCCCAAGCAGATCACCAAACAATACTCCCCTATAAATCCCCATACACAGTACCTTCGGAAGAAAATGTAGTAATGTATGGGCCTTGACATAGCAATCTAAGGCCAACACGTTACACCCACCCCCTCGAAGAAATTAGTTTAGCTAACGTTGATTCTAGCTCAGGTCCCCCCATTCTCTTTAAAAATTTTGAAAAATGACACTTTTTTTGTCCCTGTGCACTTGGGTCGAAGTCTTGTTCGTATCCCATTTATTAATGGTAGGACAGGACATGTATAACATTTGGACAAGCAATGGAATACATAAATACCAACAATAATAAAATAGTCATGCAGGGTATGATGAAGGACAATAAGCAAGACACGCATAACATCAGCATGAAATATAATAAAAAATGAAGATGACTAAGATCAAACAAAATTTCAATATTTTATGCAGCACATCCAATAAAGATATCACAACTCAATGTAATTTTGGAACAAAATAAGGATTTGACATGTAAACATGCATTATATCATCAACGATAGATCTAAAAAAATTGTTAAACCAAAATAAATAGGCATACAGGGACTATACACCGTTGTAACAAATATATCCTATAAAAATAATATGAGCCATGAGCGAGACTGAAACTTATTCGTAATCTTGGCCGGTTGGAAGTTGATGATTTCATTCGCTGAAACCAATCACTCCACCAGTTGAAGCTGCCAATCTAATTGTCCACCTCTACAAGTAACAATTCCACCGGCACTAGTCAATGATGCATGGTGGTTGAGCAGTGTGATTACCTTTAATATGATTCTTAGATAAAATAATTCTTTTAGTAAAAAATAGTCGTGGACTACAATGATTCCCACAATCGTAAACATCTTTTAAACTATATGAGGATGAATGTAACCAGCAAAAAACGATGTCACATTGCTTTGCTACTTGCACTGTATTGCAGGAATTCCTGACGCGGAGGAGGAGGGAGACGAAAAAAAAGTTTGAGCAAAGATGGTCGGTAGGTGATAGAAAGAGAAGAAGGAATACCACAATGCAAGCTACAAACCGTCATACCCGCAGTTACTTAAAATTGGATGGATATCATACTACCCCATGAACAAGATAAACAAATTTGGGTTACCAAAGCCAATATCAGCACCTGACCAAGTGTATGCAAAAACTACAGAAGCTGAAGTACCTTTAAACTTTATTTTACTAAACACAAATGGCATAAGCAGTAACACTTAACATGAATTATGTTTATTCAACATAAAAACAAATATGAGCAAAGCCAGCAGCTGGTTGTATAAACCAAACAAAAAAAAAACCTATTTCCTCAATCCACCCCTAGCTGCGTTTGGAATTCAACAGCTTCCAGTTAATCTGTATTTAAACATTCGATCCATAGTTCGTACTGATACTAAAAAACTTCTCTTTAGAATGAATTGGCTAAACTGTTCATGAAAAGCAAAAGGTACTAACAGAGTGCTGAAAGTGATGCGTGATGAGTCTGTGCCGTGGGTGTGTATCTGTGCAGGATGCATGAAAATATTAGGACGTTAAAAAAATATAATAGGGTACACCTGGATCGGTCAACTGACCAACACTCACACCACAGCAATGCACAAATAGCAATTAATTAATTTACTATGCTCACCGTTCATTCTAAATTCCATCAGTAAATTTCTCGAGAAAATCGTGTAGCTCCGTAGGCGAGGGAATTTCCATATCCAGAGGCATATCAGGCAATGCTGGTGCTGGAGGATATTCTGGCATGGGGGGGGAGATGAGGCTTAATGGCGCGTCGGCAGCTTGGTCACTAGCGCCAACCTCAGTCACAGTGCAGTAGTCCGGGTTGCCACTGCACCACACATTACAGAGATATTATTCAAACCCCTAATCTAAATCTTGTCATACATCTGTACCTCCTGCAAAAATTGAAAACCACCGGACAGGAGGACAGACTTATCGCCCAATTGACGCACAATGTCATGCAGAAGATGGAAACGACGACGAAAACCATCAAGATGGCAACAATCAACAAGGAAGTGCCGGACCGTAAGTGGCCGCCGACACCAATAACATTCAGGAGGGTCAATCCCCCGCAAAAGGAAACAGTGAGTAAGTCGAGTGTGACCAATGCGCAAACGGGCCACCACCACCTCCTCACGGCGACTGCGGTGACACGCCGAGTGCCATTCCTCAACAGTGCCTTTAATAGCTCGTAATTTATTGCCGTCCTGTCCATCCCACGAGGCTTGCCAAAAAGC
>JAHWFP010034934.1:0-22066 GCA_023313725.1 Lithobius niger | reverse complement strand
TCAGTATCGGTGTAGTCTTAGTAGTTTATTGAGCAAAAGTTTCCGATTCGGTATCGGTGTATCTCTAGTACAGATATTTGAGCGAAAGTTGTGATCCGATCCAGAATCAATATCGGTGTAGCCTTAGTGGAGATGCACCCCTTTCTTTTCGAAACTAGCTCCAGGACAAAATATTAACCGAAAAAATTTGACCTCAACTCCCAGCTTAACGTGTCCTTTCCTTTGGTGAGTGTGTCCGCAATTTATTTAATAAGGTAAGTATAAAGATATTCGTTCTTTTCCGTGTATTTCATACATTTCTTTACACATGGCGCAACTAGTTTTTCAAGCGCGTTGATGAAAATGTGACATATTTACATAATTTTCACACCCACAAAAGGAAAAGACAAGGTATGCTGTATTTTCATATATTTTGGTTCGTTTGTGTCGTTAAGGTGGCATCGAAAAAGAAGGTGCAGGCTCTACATTTTCGAATTGTAGCTTAGTGCCATCTAGGGGTGATGATGGCAAACGCTCAGAGTTAGCTCAAGGCAAACTGGGATTGAAGCTGTGTTTCTTTCCCACTGTAAGGCAGGTTAGCTTACTGCTTTTCTGGTGTTAGTTAGTGTAGTGACAGACACGCCAGGAGGCGTCCAGTACTGTACGGCCCGAGTACCAAAGGGAATTTGTATCTAAAAACTCTGTATGCGAGAAAATTCGTAATTTACTCAGTTCCTTTTTAATTTTTAAACAGAGAGGAAGAATAACATAGCATAATGATTAAATTGCGAGGTTTGGCACCTACTGAGGACTTCTCATGCATACACTGTTCCTGGCCTCGAGTTACCCATTCCTGAAATGATGGATTCCATTACGACCAAACCAATAAAACCTTCTTTGCTTTCCCTGAACTGAAAATAATTTTCTTATACTTTTTTTATTTCAGCTTTTGAGGGAAAAAACTTATAAAGAATATGAGAAAATGGAAAACTTGATCAAAATGTGAGTCTTTACTTCACCTTTTTAAAGGCACATCCATAGTTTTTTAGGCTAGTATCTTATTATAATTTTTCTTCGGCGATATATAGGCATAAAATAATTTATTTTTTAATGCGTTAGTCTTTTAGATTTTTGCTCTTAATGGCAATTATTGGCAGACGATTAAAAATTAGTACATGCACACACAGAGATAAAACGTCAAGGTTATTGTAAGTCACATTTTAATACAGATTTTTAGCAAGGGAAAGACTAACGATAAGTAAATAGACCTTTGGGTCCGTACTTGATGTGGTGGACCGACAAAAATGGCGTTTGTAGGCACATAACTGTAAGTGTTATTAAAAGCAGTAAAATATTCGTAAATTGGTAAAAAGACTCTACCTACCAATGCAAGATCCATAAATTTCCTGCTTAAACGTGATAAGAATTAAAATTTTATAAACTTGGTATAACTATACACCAAGTTTATAAAATTTTAATTCCAATCACAAGCATTTAAGGTGGATATGCAAAAATTATCTCGAAGCTGAAACTTTATAATTTGTAGTTAGTACTCAGTTCCTTGAACATCACGGAAAAAAAAAAACTTGAAATACTATGCCTAGAATACTTTTTTTCGTGCTAACGATGGTTCACGGTGCTCAAGAACACGTTTGAAAACAAATTAAGCTCCAAGTTGACTGTTAATCAATATTGTTTTAGTCGCCAATAAAAAACAGAAAAACAAAAATGCAATTTCTTAAGAAAAAAACATATTTATAATTGGCCTTTTGCAAGTTTATTCAAGTATATTTTTGCAATTGTTGTCCAAGATTATAGAGTTATAACAACCAGTAGCACACAAAGGCGATCTGCCAAAAATAAAAAAAATTTAAATTGCCTTATGTTTTAGGCATGGCTATGCACAATGTTTGCTCCGCCATTAATGTTAGCCACTTCAAAAAAAAAAAAAAAAAACACTTTTCTCTATAGTGTCCGCAGCCCATCTTGAGTTCGCTCCAGAATGGACACAAATAAACGATTGTACATTTTTGGCAGCAGAGTGCTTTGTTGATATCCAAAATAGTTACAGTAACAATGGCGACCGTCAATCAAAGCCACCCCCTCCAGGAAGATGTAGCCGAACACAAAATACGTGCAGGACTCAAGATTCGCTGCGCACACAATAATGTTCCTGATCGTGCGCAGTCCAATTACAGGCTGGTTGCCACCAAACGAAAGTTTGGAGCATCAAGCGCCATCAAGCGCTACATAGCGCTCTCTGGCGCTTGCTCGCAACAATTGCAGAGGAACGCACAAAGAAATATCGTTAAACACAACAAACAAGCCACGTTCCTTCTGAATTATTGAGTAAAAAATGTGGTACGCCCTCGTGCAGCTGGGAGCACGCTATAAAGATTAACGATACTGATGTCACCAGATGGCACCACGGAAAAATATAACGAAAATCTCCTGGCGCCATCTAGTGACACTAATATTGTTAATTTTTAAAGCTTGTTTCGAGGTGCTCGTGGGCGTACCAATTTTTACTCAATAATTAGGGAGTCACGTGGCTTGTTTGTAGCGTTTAAAAGTTTTGCTTTGTGCATTCCTTTGCTTGCTGCAAGAGAGAACTCAACATGGCTAGATGCTGCAACGTTAATTGGTGGGAACCCGCCTTTAAACCTCGTAGATATCTGGTGCTTAATATTTATTTTCTCTAGCTTAGGAAATACAACATGATGAGCAAGGTAGAGGAAACCGGCGTTGTACCCATCCCTTGCCAAAAAAAAGCAGTAAAACAATAATTTTTTTAAGAAGTTGACATTTTTTTCATACAACTCTTCAGTAAAAGTAAAAAAAAAATATTTAAAATACTACTTTATTTTATTTTTCCCGCGACCGAGAGGCACCATAGCGGCTTTTTTTTCGGTCTGAAACCCGGTGCTGCAAGCACCCAAATCACATCCCTTAATCCGGCAGTCTAAGCGCATTCTTTTCACCAATAACTTATGACCAGGCATTTCCTCCAAGTTGATTGTTTTCAACGAACGTGTACCTATCTTTAAATCTTAATGTGAACTCAATGCAGAAATCTGCACATTGCAAAACAAGCAGAGCGGGTGGGGATTGCCTAACAAGCTTTAAACACAGTTGCAAATTTGAATATGTTTTACTTCGTTGAAAGATGCATTCTATCGGGGTGTCAAAATAAATAAATATAAAAAAATATTACGTTTAATATCTTATCTCATATCTACTTTGCAGTAATTCACCCTGAACGATTTTTTTGGCTATTACCAGAAAAAAAAATCTCTTAAGAAAACTGAATAAAACAGTTAGTCGCCAGTACCAATTTTTTTCTCGCATCAAGGCGAACTGGCAACCCTGTTTTTTGAGCCATGATTGTCCACAATATTGTATTTTTTTTAGTAGGAAGGCATTAAAAAACTTTAAAACCTCTAAAGTTTCACTGGATTTGTAAAGATCTAAACGATACAGTGAAGTTCTCAAAATTAATATACATTTTAGGTAAAAGTTACTTGACAACCTAACAAAAATCATCACAATAAGAATTTTTTTTGCATCAGATGAACTGGCAACCCTATTTCTTAAACCCTGATTGTCCACAATGTTGGCTTCTTTTTAGTAGGAAGATATTAAAAATCTGTATAACCGCTAACATTTCACTAGATTTGTGAAGATCTAAACGATACCGAGAAGTTCCCCAAATAAACACACATTTTAGGTAAAGAATACTAGACCAGTGGTTCCCAACCTTTTCTACAGTATGCCTCCGCATTGGGACTAGCAGGGAAGGGTGCACCCCCCCCCCCCCATAAAAAAATCGCTGTCAATTTTTTTTTCCACTACGATGAGGCAGTGTTGCCACATGAGAACAAAAATGTCTATAATTTTGGCTGAAATGGCTGCAGATTGCACAAAAAATGTGCAGATATTTATAAATGAAAATTTCATATAATTTAACGTCTTTTGTGATGCATAGTTAAAAATAAAAATAAAATTCGTCACTGATCTTTAGGGCGCCTTACGCAACGACTCGTCGTTGCATTCTCCAAACTAGAAGCTACATATCATCTGAAATTCCAATATGGCAGTGATTTTAGCACTGCCGTCTTGGCAACGATAATAGTCAATAATGTGGGTTCAGAAGTAACTGCGAAATGGTTTCGTCAAGAGGAATTGTTTGTCTTATTGAAACTGGTTATAAGATTGTAAGCATTTACTCAAATGATCTCGGATTTTGCTAATTCATGTAGTGTTGTTTATATCATGGCAACGCCACCTTTCCATCACAATTAAATTCTAGCTGCAAGAACGCAAAGGTGATTCGTTGCATAAATGTGCCCTTATAGTACGGCATCGGCAGCGGCTCGCGCCTTCCCTGCAGTTGCTCTGCGCCTCCCAAGGGAGGCCCGCCTCACCTGTTGGGAAACGTGGTACTAGACAACCTAACAAAAATCATCACAATCAGAACAGAGACGTGGTCTCTTTCTTGGAAATTACGTCCAAAAACGTTATTTTGTATTATTCAGAAGCCGCAAAAACGTTATTTTGTATTATTCAGAAGCCGCAAAACGTTATTTTGTATTATTCAGAAGCCGCAAAAACGTTATTTTGTATTATTCAGAAGCCGCGAAAACGTTATTTTGTATTATTCAGAAGCCTTTCTTCACTGTGAAGCAAACAGCGTCTTAATTGTTATTCGTCACGAAACTCTGCATGTAATTATATTCTTGTGAAAGGTAGTGTATAATGAGTCCTTTCCCACCAGATAAATGCAAGTTCTACCTCATGTAAGGGTGGTTGTATGGCTGATTTTTTTCCTACTTACATAGTTTTCGGTATATATGGAATTATGGATGTATGCATATTTATTCCGGTAATTGTTTTAATTAAACTGGAATAGAAATGCAAGGCCTTGTTGGAAAGAATACATTTTCACCTTTCAGATAAGCCTGTTTTACATTGATTTTGTATTGACAGGGCTCAATTTGAGGAAGAAAATCCACCTCCAAAGAAGCAAGAAAAGAACATGTTAGGATGCCACTATGAATAAAACGGTAGCCAGTACATAAGCCCCCCCCCAAAAAAAAAACCCAGAAAGCATGACACAAAATGGCGTAATGTTTGCTAATCATTGTATAATGAGCAGTACATTGTCATATGCATTTAATAGTTTATGGTGTAGCCATCTCTCTTATCTATTTACGGGCAACATTTTTTCCGATGAAAAAGCGTCTATCACCATCTGACTGACTTGATGTTATTCTAGACGTCAGTAAGATGTATTGCTTTGGGTTTATGTTACTTCAACATCATGTTTTTCGAAGAAAGTATTAATGTAACGTTACGAAACCTATGAAACGTTCAAGTAGATTCTACCCCATGAACTGTTACCACAATAAGATCATTAAATTTGACTTGCTCAATAATTGTGCCCGTATAGACCAGATTTATATTTGTTGGGGGGTGTAATAGTTTTTCATTTGGCTACAATATTGTGTAAAATTACGAAAATTAAAACAACTATTTTCAGGGCATATTGAACGTCTTATATATTATGTTTTCTTATCGACAACAATATAATACACTTGAGTATTTCATCTATCTCTGTAAAGGTTTTATTTAAAAACCATGTTCCAGTAGGCTTAAAATGTAACTTATGATGCAGGAAACCAGGTAATCAACATTGCTGGTGATAGTTTTGTAGTCTTTGACCACTTTTCCCCTCTTTGATGCATGTGGCTTTAAAGCGTGAAACTTACGCCCTTGCTCTGGTAATCAAAGAATTATTAAAACTAGTACTACTCTTGAATTTTTTTATCTTGAGAAAAAGTTTGCGGTGTGCTCCTAAATTGCCACGAACATCTCCAAATGTGGCCGCCTTTAATCTTCACCACAATTCCAGCGTATGAATGATGTTACTTTAATTCAGCCAGATAGTCTGGGAGCCGGCACGAAAACACAAAAGAATAGTCTGCACAATTGCTCATTGCTGATTATGTACATGTACGGTGTGTGTAACCCAATTCCGAACGACGCCACCGTGGCACCCTTGGGGAATTCGAGATGGCATCCAAAAATGGAGACAAAAAAACGGTTTTTTGCTTCTAGCGTCTAAACCGTTCATCCGATTGAAAATTATTCGGTTACCAATTATGTTTCGAATAAAATTTCCTTCAAAAAATTCTATTTATATTTATAATCCTTCTTTCCAAAATTCGTTATTTTAGTTATTTTGACCCATTTACGCATGTCACATACAGCAGCGCATAATGTGTGTTACAATTCCTGACTTTAAACAGCTGCAGTACCCGTTCTAATTCGGTTAAATGGATGTGATTAGGCTTAGATGAACGATGAATATGTATATTTGCAACAAGGATAATTGAACAATTTATATTAATTAGGAGCTAAGCTATGGCAGTTTACTTACGTTGTAGAGCTGTGTATTTTGCTGTATTTTACCACAAGTTCCTTCTTTAGACTGCTTAGCTACCCGTTCTAATTTGGATAAATGGACGTGATTAGGCTTAGACGAAAGATGAAGATGTATATTTTCCAACAAGGGTAATCAAAACGATTTATATTAGAAGCTAAGCTGCTTTAGTTTAAAGATGGAACTTGTGGTAAATAGCGCAAGATGCACAGCACTATACACTGTAGAAAAACTATCGTTGCTTAGCACCTAATTAATGTAAATTGTTTTAATTAATCTTGTTGGAATTCGTCTGAGCTTAATCACGTCCATTTATCCGAATTAGAACGGGTGGTGCAGCAGTTTAAAGATGAAACTTGTGGTTAATAGAGCGAAAGGCACAGCACTACAACACAGGTAAACTGTCGTAGCTTAGCTCCTAATTAATATAAATCGTTTTAATTACCCGTGTTGGAAAATATACATCGCCATCTTTCATCTAAGCCTAATCACGTCCATTTTTCCGAATTAGAACGGGTACTGCAGCTGTTTCAAGTCAGGAATTGTAACATTATGCACCGTTGAAAGTAGCATGCGAAAACGGCCTAAAATAACTTAAAATAACGAATTTCGACAAAAAGGAATAATTTTACCCAAAATATGAATAGAACATTATTTGAAGGAAATTTTATTGTAAACATAATTTGTGACCGATTCATTTTTAATCGGATGAACGGTTTACACACTAGAAGCAAAAAACCGTTTTTGTCACCATTGTTGGGACACCATCTTAAATTCCCCCAGGGTGCCAAGGTGGCATCATTATTATGTTTTGGAGTAGGGACATACTGTAGAACATCTCTGAACAAGAAAAATTTGTGCAGTGTTTTTTTAGGTTAGGCTAAAAATCAGCATTTGGCAACCCGACTAACAGTAATAAATGCGTATAGAACGTAGGTTATGAAATACCTTGTATAATCGTGGATACTTGATTAATTTTCCTACTAAAACAGTATAGAGCAGCGTCAAGTGACGTCATATTGCTACAAGCGAGATACCTGCAAGGGGCACTAGATTGAAATGGTGGGTTAAACAATGGCAATTCTAGTCAAGGCAGTGCTTTGAGAATGGATTTTGTAGGCTTAAAAAAAAAACGTTGTTTTCTCCAATCCCTTATGCTGCTTAGCTTGTATTTGGAAAATAAAGATTCCACTTGTATTCCAGATTTCAAGCTTTTAGCTCTGTAAGAATTTCTTGGATAAGCCATAGGGAGGATGGGGTCTCTCAAGTGGGTTCCATAGCTAGTTTGATTTGTACTGCAAACAATAACTTGTGCACCAACTTTCATGCTTATAGCTCGATCTACAAGAATCACAGAGGGGGGAACAGGTGGCCTTGGGGGCTTATCTCAGAGGGTTCCACGGCTGGTTGGATTTATACTGCTAGGAATGGCCTGTGCACCAATTCATGTTTTTGCACGATCATCAGGAATTTGTTGGTCAATAACCTCATACAGGTGAGTGTGGTGACGGTACAGAAGGAGCCTCGGAGGGTATCTCGAGGGGGTTCCTTAGCTAGTTCGATTTGTAAGCTACGAATGGTTCGCGTACCAAATTTCATGTCTAAGCTTGATGGGCATGATTAGCCCAAATTCTGGCAGGCAACAACTGGAGATCGAACCAATGCTCAAGTTTTGTAGCTTAAAACGTAGGTATATACAAGGCCTAGGAAGTGTTGAACGCTATTTTATTGTGATTACAATATTCTTGCTGTTGTTGTTCTTGTTGGGAAAATTTTGCTCTCACGTAGAGATCGAACCACAAAAACGATTTTAAATTTTTATAGTTTAAAATTGAGTATTATAAAGGCTAAGACTCTTAATAACAGTTATTTTAAGGTAATTACAATATTCTTTTTGTTGTCATTCGTTCTCGGACAAGAAAATAAACATATTAGCATTAAAAACCGCTTAAGCAAATAAAATATAAATGTAAGCCTTAAAAAACTTAAAGGAAGTCATATAAGCAAAAGACATGTAAGCTATCAGTGTCGCAGTAATACATATAAAAGAAGCTCCAGCTTGATTTTTGGGACGTGAAATCCACCCAAGGGATCAATCCACATCATGGAATTAATTGCTGACTCATGAATGAACCCAAACTTCACCAGCCCACAACAACCAAGAGGAAATGTTTCATCACTTTCTCATTAAGCTAGACAGAAATTTTTACCAGTTTCCTAAATGGAGTAAAAAAAAACCCAAAACACTCACGGAATCAGATTCCAAATGGGAAACGCCAGCTTGCAGTCATAGGGAACTCATTCAGAACATGCCCGCCACCAATTCGGATGAGGTAAACTTGTCAATGCAAATAAATTGATAGGTTTAGTATTTTTCCAAGCAACAAGAAACGTAAATTTTCCACCTCCCATGAAGGCCGGCTAAAAATTAGTTTCCTTTGCAAAGGAAAAATACTACACAAACCCAACCTACCTCCCCTCTTGAGTCACCTTCTGACAGATCGAGAGAGAACTAAAGATGCCGATGCTTTCGACCAAGCTCGGAGTTGGGTAAGCAAACCGACTGGAACGGCGCAACTTAAATCCTAAAGGCAAGCGAGCATACGTAGTATTTTTCCTTTGCAAAAGTAACTATTTTCAGCCGGCCTTCATTGGGGCCGGCAAATTTACGTTTTCTATATTTCTTTCTTGTGTTAATGGCTTTATTGCATACTGTCTTGTTGCCTCAAGCGTTTTGTATGTGCGACGTGGAAATTGAATGGCGGCGTATCAAGAATTTTGCAACAGTTTATCACACGACTGTAGTGTACCTAGCTGGTAGCCAACGGATTAAAGTTCTTCAACAAATATAATAGGGATTATGATATTAGTATTAAAAAACGCTGAAGTGTATAAAATAAGGATGAAAGCCTTAAAAAACTTAAATCTCTAAAGGAACAGATATAAGAAACAGACATGTAATGATAATTGGTTGGGTTCATCGTCCGATTAGACGAATGAATGTATGGCTTGATTGTCGAACAGTGGATGTGGCTTGTTGATTGTGTTGGAAAGGGACTTCATTATTGCCGGGAGGACAGTATTCGGTGAGTTGATAACGGCTTCAATGGTTTCCGCCTTTCTGTGTTGAATGTGATGGGCGGGGGGTTTTTCTTTTCCGTTGAGAAGGAGTTGTTCCTTGCGTCCGTTCATGGGTTTTCCAGTGTCCTAGGTTGGATGGAGATCATTTATTTGAACGACTTCTTCCGCGGTGGGTCCGTGCCTTGGTTAGCTCTGAATCACATTTTGATGCTGTGTTCTTAATAGAAACTATGCATGTGTTTTATCTTGTACGAAGTTTGCATTGTCAGGTGTTAAGTCCATTGAAGGCTGCTTGAGGAGAAACTGTTGCTATGGTGTTCCTTGCGGAGATGAATTGACTGCCTCTGTTGTGTTCCTCATGGGTTTGGTTGTGGGGAGGTTGATGTTTAGGCAGGTCACAAAAAGAGGTCACCTAATGGAATTAACAGAGTGCTGGATACGTGGGTTGTAGGTGCCGTGTTGTTGTAGGGATGGGTGTTGGCGGTGTTGTTCGCCCCAATGTTGAGGTTTTGGACTCGAGGAGAATTCCGTCTTTTGCACATTCGAAGGTGTGCCGGTTTGGATTGGTTCACTGGTTCATTTATGCTTGGAGTTTGTCCTTGTCCTGACACTGATGTTAGTCGAAACCTGGGTATGACTGGTGGGTCCGTTGCCAAGTGATTGACTGGACTTTTGAGTTGGTTGTGCTGTTGATGCTCCTTCTCGGAAAACCTGGGTTCGGGCCTTGAAGAGGGGAGGTGGGGGTGAGCGATGTTTTTCTTAACTGTCAATCCAATTTCAGCTGGGATCGATTGAAAACTGTTGTCAGAACTGCTCCCCCTTCAGATTGTCGGGTTGGTTGTGAAACTTGGAATGGAAGTGATGGTCGTCGTCTTCTTGGTTCTATATTTGATGCGTGGTATGTAGCCACGATCAAAATGAGTTGTTGAAGAGGTGGATGAGCAGTGAATGCTTGAGTGAAGTATGCTCGGCCAGATGAGTTCATGACAGGCAGAAGAAGCCGCTGGTTTCAGGAGCAAGAATTCGAGTAACACCTGCTGGAATGACGAGTGCTTTCCCAGGTGATGGAGTGACCAACAGATGAGGCAGTCGGACTCAGGAATGGGAGCTTGAGTAACGAATGCTTGGATGACGATTGTACGGTCCAACGAATGCACTTCACGAAGTTGAGGATGCAGGTTTCAGAAACGAGAGTTCAAATTAGAAATGCTTGAGTGATGAGTGCTCTGGAAGACGAAGGTCTGATCACTGAATGACGCATCAGGGACGAGAGACGAATGCACGAGCAACAGGTGGTGGATGACTGGTTGCATCATATGAGCTGCGGCTTGGAACTGTCTATTTGAGATGTGAGCTTCAGTCGCGAATGAAACGATGGTGGAGTTGGAAACAGCAGGTGGTTTGGTTCTTCGCTCGATTCATGGGGCAAATTTTTAATTGAGCAGAAGAGTTGAAAACGTTATTTGACTTGAAAACATCGTTCAAAGTTTGGGTTTTAAGCCACGAATGAGATAGTGGTGGTGTTAGCAACACCATGTGGTCTTTATATCTTTGAGTCTTGGGGCCAAAATCCAATCAAGACGAGCGAGATATTTCGATGCGCCATCCGTCTAGAAACTATGAAACTTCGGGTTAAAGCCTGGAATGAGATGACGAGTGGTGTTAGAGACACTCTTCGGTTTGACTCTTCACTCGAGACACGGGGTTCAGTTCCAATCGGAACGATCTGGAGAGTTGAAAACGCCGTTTGTCTTGAAAACAGAGCTCGAAACGTGGTTTTTAAACCAGAAGTGAGACAAGTAGCGGTGTTAGCAACACCACCGGCGTCATTCTTAACATGATTCATGGGGTACAATTTGCAAACGAGACGGGTCGGAGAGTTGAAAGCACCATCCCTTCTGAAAACAGCATTCAAAACGTGAGTTTGTGGACTCGAGCCATTTTTTCGAGCTCCGTTCTGGTGATAGGAATAGGGGACACTCCTGGAAGCTGGTGGCAGCTCGTTTCAGGACAAATACTAGGAAATTTTTCTTTAGCAATAGAGTTGTTAACTTGTTGGAACAAATTACCTGCAATGGTAGTTGAAGCTCAAACCTTGTCCCGTTCTAAAAGTCATTTAAAAAATGTCTGTCTAAAAATATTATCTTACTAGAGATTTTAGTTAAAATGGAATTCTCCAATTTTTATTTGAAATTGCATATGACGAAGCATAATTTTGTGAATAATTTTTAAATGTTTTGGACTGGTATTAGTGGCACGTCCTCCTTGTTCCATTTTGCTGTATGCACAAACCTAAAGTTCTTTTTATTTTTTATTCTTAAAATTTTTTTAAATTACATACAAAATCGTTTATACAGGGTGTCAGAAAAGTCATGGTCATCATAACTTACATGGTATGTAGTACTCATCTAGACGAACAAAAAAGTCCATATAAACATAGGTCTAGAATCGACCGGTTTCGAAGATCCAGTGACCTTTGTCCCACAAAAACACATGCATTTTCAGCCAACATTCAGGGGCAGCGAGCTAAATCCAGAAACATAAAAAACAATGTCTCTTAAAAGACAAGTGAAATAATTCCCAGCCTGGAAATAAGCGGTGGTGTTTACCCGCTTTACCTCAAAGCGGTAGAAGCGTCTTCTTAGTATTTTTTAAGAAAGCCAGTTCACACAGCAAGACACTGCACTCCTTTGGTATTCAGTCTACTACATTCAGCGTGCCACACCATGCTGGCACCCGCTCGAGGCCTAAAAAATAAGTAATGTCTAAGCAATGCGAAATGCTGAATGTGTGCCCTGCAAGAGACGAATTTAGTTGTGTGAAGTCACAGAGGCCAAAAACTTGACCCGAGAAGCGTGCGGCACGAGAAGAGCGAGAGACCACCACCACCAACTCTGTTGCTTGCTGCTGCTCCTGCCGCCTGCTCTCGGATCAAGTGACTCGCCCCTGTGTGTGAAGTCAGTGGTTTGAGGACATATCCAGCCATGATCCATTCGTGATAAGTCACTAGTTTTTTTTCCTGAGAAACCTACAAAACGAAAACTCGCTGGAAACAAAATTATGGGAACGTAAGGAGGTATTGGTTGAATCCTGAAAAGATGCAGGGCGATTCTCCATGACATCACAACAGATGTTCAAAGTGGCCGGCAATTGCCTGGATGCATGCCTCCGCTCTTCTGCTAAGGGATGCACGAATTCTCTCGCATAGTCCTTGGTTTTGCCTCACTTGCTGAAATGCAGCTTCAACTTGTTGCCACCGTTGTGCCTCGGTTTCAATGTTTCTTGAATACACGAGTCCCATGACGTAGCCCCAATTCAAAAGTCCCATGGGTTCAGGTCTGGTGATCGGGGAGGCCATGGACGTGGTCCGCCTCGGCCAATCCATCTTTCTCCAAACAGTTCATTGAGGTGTTGCAGCAAGCTGGAAGTGAGCTGGTGCCCCATCGTGCATGAGCCACATCATATGACGTGTCATGAGTGGGACATTTTCGAGTAGGCCAGGTAGGTCATCTCGCAGGAAGGTGAGGTATGAATCCCCAGCAAACCTGTTGGGTAAAACATGCGGCCCTATCAGAACATCCCCTACAATACCAGCCCACACATTGATGGAGAACCGACGCTGATGCCGTGATTGCAGGATCGCGTGGGGATTTCCATCAGTCCAAACATGGGCGCTATGGAAGTTGACAATTTCATCACGGGTAAATCCAGCTTCATTAGTAAATAACACATTATGCAGGAAGAGAGGGTTAGCAGTGCAATGCTGATGCAGCCACTGGCAGAATTCAGCCTGTGCCGGATAGTCGTTTTCGTCAAGGGCTTGCACTTTCTGCAGGTGGTAAGGACGCACGCAGCAATTGTTCATGCAGGATTCTCCAGACAACATCATGGTTTACATTTTCTGCTGCGGCAATCCGCTGTGTGCTCGTTCCCAGGTCCTCGTCAACTATCTGTAGCTCTCACTCTTCCAGTTCAGGAGTTCGGACCGTTCTTGATCTTTCCTCTCGTGGAGCGACCTCGAATGAGCCACGCTCACACAGACGTGAGTGGATCCTTGCAAACATACGACGGTCTGGATGCCTTCTGTTTGGATAGGTCTCAGCGTACAACCGTGCAGCTTCCGCTGCGTTTCCATTGGCCCGGCCATACACGAAATGCATGTCGGCCATCTCTTGATTGGTATGGTTAAAAGCCATTATGCTCTGGCAATACGTACAAACACATAACCAGACACTGTAGTTGTGAGATGTACTTGTGCTCAACACATGGGGATTGTCTGGGCACAGATCATGAATTGGGGATTTTTCACTTGTCCTTAAGAGACATAGTTTTTTTATGTTTCTGAATTTAGCTCGCTGCCCCTGAATGTTGGCTGAAAATGCGTGTGTTTTTGTGGGACAAAGGTCACTGGATCTTGGAAACCGGTCGATTCCGGACCTATGTTTATATGCACTATTTTGTTCGTCTGGATGAGTACAACATACCATGTAAGTTATGACCATGACTTTTCTGATACCCTGTATACATCTGCAATGGTAGTAACTTGTACATTTTTAAATGAAATCACTTCAACGTTGTGAATATCGTACGGAAAATGTTTTAAATTTTTTTTTATTGACCAGGCTAGGTATTAGCGGACACCAATTAACCTTTGCAATCATTGTAGGAAATTAATTATTGTTATTATTATTATTTTTATTATCTTTTTTTAAGATTGACAATTGGTTTTGGCCAAGCTTTAAACTACGATGCGTTATTTTATTATTTTTTAAAGAAATATTGACTGCATAGCCGGCTCCTCCCCCCCCCCCACCACTTGTCCCTCACATTTGGCGATGCCATCGGGGACCATTGTGTTCCTGGTAGGTCTAACCTTGGTGGTAAGGCATTCGTGACCCCAACCCAATAACACAATACCATCAACCCGTCGTCCTTCCTCTGCAGCCGAGCTGTCGTCTTCGTTTTAAACTTTTAAACTGTTTTTTTGTGAGTAGTTGTTGTAATCTATACTTTTTTTTTTAGTTTTAACTTCGGATGGCAGTCAGTGACCACCAGGTCTTTGTCATTCCGGTTGCGTTTGCAACAAACCTATATTATCATTATTATATAGTTCTAGTCTAGTAGTTCTAGAGGAGGGTTAAAGGGCGTCACCTATTTTGAAACTGCATTCCAAACGTGAAACGAGTTATGGTTTTAGCAACACTATTCGGCTGTCTTTCGTTCTCGAGACTTGGGGCCTGATCCAAGAGATTTGCAGGAGAGTTGAAGGTGCCATGCGTCTTGAAAAGTGCACTCAAAACGTGGGTTTTGAGCTACGATTAAGACGAACAGCTGTGTTAGCAACACCAGTTGGCTTGATTCTAAGCTTAATCCAAGGGGCTCAGTTCCGTTGGAGGCGAGGAGGGGCGGCGGGCGAAAGTAAATGCCGTCCCTGTTGAAGATTTTACTCAAAACCTGGTTTTTTTTTTACCACAATCAAGACGAGCAGAGGTGGTGAAAGCATTGAACGTCTTTGCCAAGGATGAGACGAGCAGTCGTGTTGACAACTGCGTGTGTCTTGAGTGTTCACTCGATATGCAGGTTTGCTGCAATCGAGACGAGGTGTAGATGAATGCGAATGCCAATGAGATGTAATGAAGTGGACAGCAGGCTAACGAGCTTGGAGGTTAGTTGCTATGAAGGTCTGTTGATGGACGAATACGAGTTCGATTGTCGCAGTTCTATGGAGGGTGGGTGCTATGAAGATCTGTAGGATAAATGCCATGGTTGTTTGAAGGTCAGTGCAATTAAGACAGAACAGCAGTACAGACGAATGAAAATGCGAATGCCGGAGACCCAGGTGGTCAGTTGCGATGAAGAGGACAGCTGGCAGACGAATGCGAATGCTGCACTGACTTGGAAAAGGATGGCAGTGAAGATCGGCCAGGTGAACAACTCCGAATGCCATGGTTCCTTGAAGGACATTGACGGTGACCGTAGGCCCATAGAGAGACCAGAAGGTCGACGAGTGCGAATGCCACAGCTCCAGTTCATTTGCGTAGGAGAGTAGCTGGCGGATGAATGCGAATGCCGCTGTGGCTTGATGGGGTGTTGCAGATGAATGCTTGAAGGTCGGATGCCTAGATGAATGCGAATCAAATGCTGTCAACCCATGAGGAGAGTTGCCATGAAGACAACAGCCGGTGGAAAAATAAGAATGCGAATGCTGCTGGAGCCTGGTGGGCTGTCATCATGGAGATCAGGTGGACCAATGCCATGGTTGCTTCGAGGCCATCAGACGAATGTGAATGTGAATGTCACTGTAGCTTGGTGGACTATTGCAGTGCAAGTCAGATGGAATGCACCATTGGACGAATGCGAACGCAGTTGTTGCTTGCCGGGTGGCTGCAATGAAGACCAGTTGAATGCCGCCATTGGACAAATGTGAATGCCGCCTGCGTTGAAGCTCAGGAACAGTAGTGATGACATCAAGAGGGTGGCGCCGCATGGTGACGAAGTCCAAAGAAAGCATGCAGAGAAGGTATTCGTGGAATGCGAAGCAGGAATGGAGAAAAGGCAGAGGCAACTGTCTGGCAGATCGCTTTGAGAACAAAAGATGCCTATGCTTTCGAGCAAGCTCTTTTATAAGGAGGGCTGCACGTGCGCAGTTGGGTAAGCAAGCTGGCTGGATCGGCGCAACTTAAATCCTCAAGAAGGGAAAGCATGAATGCAAAAAAATTGACAGGTGTAGTATTTTTTCCTAGCAACAAGAAAGCAGGTTTTAATATAGTTTTTGGAGCCATTTTTTAAATTTTCTTTATAACACTACACATACGCACAAGCCTTACAATTTTTTTTTTCAAACTAATGAAATGTTTGTGACGTGAGCTGGATTATTTTGAATATTGAAAGACCATTAAGAAGCGGGAAATAGCAAACTAAAAATTTAGCTGTGGCACTGTTACTCAAAGTTGTTCTAATTTACTCCAAATTTGCTCAAAATTTTAAGATGTTAAAATTTTAAAAGACGTTTGGAAAACCAACAATGCCACTAAAAGGAGTTACCGTGGGTTCTCTATACCTGCCATCCTACACTGTCGATGTTCATTGATGTGGTGAAATATGGACAAATTCTGAATGGATTATAACTTGACCTGTACTTAGCTGGTGAGGCATGCCCAGTAGTACCGAGTAGTACAGAGGAACTGCCATTCCAATTAGTAAAGGGTTGTTTGGAGAGAGATACTTTTTACTATTTATATTAGCTCGTAACTTCACAGTTCATAAACATTTTTGTGCGCATTTGATGTTTATTCTTGCATTTAAGTTTTAGTCTTAAATAAAAAAAAAACTGGCTCTGTCATTGTGGCTTTACAGCGTATCGCTTTGTGTACATCATATTGTGCTTGTGGCCTACAGAACAGGATATTTGTTCGTGGCAACACTGCTGCAGAATTTGTCAGGCTATTTTTTTTCAGCGTTTGGGAGCAGTCATTGTGTATCGCTGGGGAAAAGGCACGGCAAAAATTGGACCTTTTTGGACAAAAATTTATTGCTTCTCTCGAGGGGTGGTCATACATTTTTTAGCGCTTCAAGAGGGGGAGGTCGTAAAAAAAATACTGAGCAAACTGGAAGAAAAAGTCATTTTTGAACCTCATAAATGAAATTTCAGCAGTCAAAAATTTCTAAAAACGCCTCAGCTTCTACCCCTCCCCAACGATGTAAGTATTTACAAGGTTTTGAAGCTATTGATACCAGTACTACAAGTATAGTTTTTTTTTCAATGAACTGTCTAGAAAAGCCTTGCCCTCTGGTTTCTTGGCTTCTTCTGTCTTTAAGGTGCTCATAATGTTACGGATATGGACATACAAGCAAAATGTTCGTTCATTTTACTTGTATGAAACTAGACACAAGGTGAGTGTCAGGAACATCGGTGTTTTATAGAACATTTTTAATCCAACGTGTCTTTTCGTTAAAAATGAGGCACGTTTTCCTTAAAACTAGTGGTACCCTGTCAGCGCGGAGTGCTACTTAATTTTGCTACAGAAAATCTGCCGACAGTCTCAATAGGCACACGAAAAACGCTTTTTTTTTGTGGGGGATCACATTATTTTTTAACCTCGAGTGGGGGTTGTGGGTTTAAAATATTTTGAGGGTTTCGATTGGGGGGTCATCGAAAATTTAGTGATCATATTTTCAGTTCTTCTGGCGTCCCCTCACGGCGGTACATAATGACCGGTCCCTTATGATGCTTATAGTTATGCGTCCTCTTGACTCACTGTACTAGGCCTTGACCGCTCATTTGTGATTTGCTGGTTGCCAGAGAGCACTCGCAATCCTTGTGTTTCACATCCGAACCAACCACACCAACTTTCAGTGTCACACGTCCGAGATAGCAACCTCTTAAATCCGGCAACCTCTTTACGTAGATTGAGGGAAATGAAGCTCAAGAGCTATTTCTCAGTTGGATTTGAGAAAGCATGCAATGGTCATCGTCTAACAGACAACAGATAAGACCACACATTCCAAGTCTGAGCATTGGCGATGATGCCTTGCTGTCTGATACGTTACCTTGTAGGCTTATGGTTTTAGTAACGCAGATTTGTTAAGACACTAAAATCCTTACAAGTGGTAAACAAAAATCATGTGGGCTTTAGAGGTTATGAAAATAACTATAAAATCGCTTCATTATCACAATTGCTGCGCGCATGCAGTCAACAAACCAAAGGATTTCTGCCAGGAATTGGTAATACTAGAGTTGTTACATATTATGTTTGCAGGAAACTGACTGTATGATGCCACGTTTCCTTCATTATGTTTGCAGGAAACTGACTGTATGATGCTACGTTTCCTTGAACTACGAGTTCAGACTCATAGTTCATAGTTACTATTAGAGTCAACGAGTGGGATATTTACGTGTTTTTTTGCACTTGTGTGGAAGGAAACGTGGCACCACGGAGTCAGTTTCCTGCAAACTTAATGTAAAAAAAACTATAAAGATTTGCAGCTTCTAGTAGTAGCTCGTTTTACCTAAAATACATGACTGCTGACATGAAAACAAAAACGCTTTTTCCAAATTTATGTTCTGAGTACCGATGTTCTGTATGATGCTGCATGTGGGAACACACCGGACCAATGATTAAGAGACTACAAATCAGTAAGGTGCACATGGAAACACAGTAACTGCAACGTTTCGAGCCGGATTCAAGCCTTTATTAAGCAATTTTTAGCATTACGCTAAAACACAAAGCATGGAAACATTACAATTTTTGTTAAACCCTAAAAGTGGACCCGAGCCAGGCCGAAACCTATAGCAATAGGAAACCAGGCATTACTTCCTGCGAATCCAGTCGTGTAAGTGTTGGTGGAGGTGATGCCACGGTTCATGGGCTTAGAAATCACAGCAGTTACGTCCACCACCAGCATTTACGGCCTGCATTAGCAAGTAATGTCTGGTTTCCTATTGCCAGGTTTCGTCCTGGCTTGGGTCCATTTTTGTTTTAAAACTTTTTTGTGCTTTAGTTGTGCTTTGTGGTTTTACTCAATGTTTTCATACGTTTTTTCCCCCTTTTAGCCTATAAGCAGTCATATCCAACTCAAAAGTTTTAATTATTGTGTTTCCATGTCACCCTATTACGTTCTAACATTTTTATCTATACGTCGTGGTCTCCAATAGTGTTCCTCACTCTACAGGTACAAGGGAAAAGTGTTGATGCGCTTAAACCATGCGCTTAAACCAGATTCGCTGGGGTCGTCGAGTCGTAATTATGTATCACAGGTGTAGGAGATGTTGCCAGTTCGGCCACCATCTTCTGACTTCTACTTGAAAATCCAGATTTGTTGGTAGCCTAAGGGCAGAGGTGTGCGTTGTTGCCACAGGGAGAAAAATACAACGCCACAGATGAATCAGTGATACGGTTATTGCACCATTGTGATCAGTCTTCCAATGACCTTCTAATGACAACTGCTGTATTACACTGGCTCCATAAAATATCTAAAGTGCGCGCGGCGTATATTGAGTTCGTCGCAGAACGAACACAGATAATCGATTGTACGTTTCTGGCAGCAGAGTGCCTTGTTGATATCCGAGATGGTTACAAAAACAATGACGGCCGTCGATTAAAGCAACCCCCTCCAGGAAGACCTAGTCGCTCGTAAAATATTTCTAGGACTCAAGTTACGCCGCGCACACAATACATTATTAAAACCATTTATCTCACCGTTGACATACGATTTCTCACAAAAACAGCAATGCTCAGAATCAAAACGTGCATCAATACCGGTTTTCTGATATGACCACCATTGCATACCACCTCAGCACCTCCTGAGAAACATCCCATGAGAGTAAGCTTCTGCAATCCGGTTAAAGGTCAGCAACGAGACACACCAGTTACTAAGCACATGTTGTCGTTAGAAAGCCTACACAGTTCGTCTTACTAAAATCCAACAAAACGTTTAAAAGTATTGCAATCATCACACAAACGATCAGTCGTCGGTAAAGACTTGTTGGAAGACAACATTCACGCAGGTTTTATAAAACATTTAATGGTGACGAATTAAACATTTTTCTTCAAGGCTAATGGAGCACAGCTTGTGTATCTATAATTGTAGAAAACTCCATTTTCCCCCAAAATTGAAAAAAAAAACAATTGAGTTGTACAACGTTCTCAGAAAATAATTGATCTTCCTCCCGGTTAACGCACACCTTCATTTTAGCAAGATCAGTTGTGACGTATATATTGAAGTGTGACGTCAGTACCATTCGTCGAAATCATGGTCTCGAGCAGAAGATGCATACCTGCGAGGGGGCGGGGCAATTTTCAGTGAAAGGACACGCAGTTTTTTGTTTGCATTTTGACCCTTTAAACCTTTTATAATGCCTTTTCCGACCCTTTTTTTTAAGCGCTCTTAGCCCTTTTTATGCCCTTTTGTCCCTTTTTCAGGTATTTAGGACCTCTGTCAGCGCCACTCGCGCATGTCGGCAGAAAAGGCAATTTTTGGACAAAAAAATGCACGCTACTGGTTAAAGGACCGGTACAAGTAATGAATAAGAGATGGTTTGCCAATCACAATGCATAAGAATGTTGTAACTAAGAAATAATAAGTAAAATAGCAGGGTACGAAATATTAAAATTTAATTTTCACAATTATTTTACACAATAAAAAAATCATATGAAACGAAAAACTCGTTACACGATGGAACTAAGTGAATTTCTCACCTATGGGTTACAAGCTGTAATTTAAGAAAAGGCTTCATGATTTCCATTGTGCTGTCAGTTTGCCTTCATAGTACACGATTCATCAACATTTTCGTTAGGCTGTTAAAAATCATCCGGAGAGGAGCATGAAACAGGGGAATATTTTCTGGTTGGGATTTCATTGTCACCAAGCCAAGACGGTGCATGGACGATTTACACTGAGACATACACTGGGGGGATACAGGTGGTAAGTGAAGATTAAGTACCATAGCTGTTATGCACACATGACCTTACGCAATGTAAATTACACATGACCCTACGCATAAATAAGATTGCCTTTCACCGGTTTGGTGGATAATACTTTCTTCTCAACTTCCCACCTTTCGTGTTTTGCTACCTTGCTATTCATAATGGCTGCCTAACATGTTCTTACTATTCTTCTTGGACGTTGGATTGCCTTCTTTCAGTTCCTCACTAAAAATAAAATTTAAAAAAAGTATTATTGCTTTATATTCCAAGTTTATAGGGACAGGCTGATCAGTGATCATAGACTAGGCCACTTTTCAGGAATATGCAGTGCTAAGAAGCATTTTGTATAACAATTTGGTATCATGCGTTTTTAAGGTATTTCGACCCCGCCGAGTTCGAAAATGCGTGTTGCCAGCTCGAAATATGGACCGGAAGTCCGTAATTCAAGATGGTGGCCAAGATGGCAGCCTATTTTAAAAGCTTGCTGTTTTCGCGGAATATACTGCTAGAAAGTTCTGTAGTTGAAGGTGTTTTTACCCGGTGAGTTCGAAATGAATGTTGCCAGCTCAAAATATGGACTGGAAGTCGGTAATTCAAGATGGCGGCCAGGATTGCAGCCTGTGTTAAAAGCTTGCTGTTTTTTGCGGAATATTCTGCAAAGAGTTGATGCTTTTGAGGTGTTTTGATCCCGTGAGTTCGAAATGAATGTTGTCAGCTGGAAAAATTGTTCGGAAGCACGTAATTCAAGATGGCTGCTTTTTTTAAAGCTTGCTGTTATGAAGAAATATTCTGCTAGAAATTTGAGTAGCTGGTGTTCTTAAGGTATTTTGACCTCGTGAGCTCGAAATGAATGTTGCCAGCTCAAAAAATTGACCGGAAGTTCGAAATGGAAGATGGTTGCCAAGATGGCTGCTTTTTTAAGGCTTGCTGTTATCAAGAAATATTCTGCTAGAAATTTGAGTAGTTGCGAGCCCTCTAATAGCCGGAAGTGGCCATGAAAGGCATGAAAGGTGGACATGAAAGGTTTTTCTGAAAGGTGGCATCTATTCTTTCCATCAATCCTAGTCGAAACTCTTTTAACTTAGATAGGGACCGTCCTTCGTTCATTTAAAGATGAAGAGATAATGGCGTTGCGGCG
>JAHWFP010034891.1:0-14103 GCA_023313725.1 Lithobius niger | reverse complement strand
CCCCACCCCCATTTATTTGCACCAAACGCTCCATTGTTCAAATGGTTGTTATAGTGACCTTCGGTTTCAAAATGGTCTTGCGATATTTCTAATAGTTCGAAATGGACATGTTTAGGTTTTTCTAAAAGGTGGGGATCAATTCTTTCCATCAATTCTAACCGAAATTGTTTAACTAGGGACCGTACTACGGCCACTTAAAGGTGGAGCAGTAATGGCGTAGAGGCTAAAGCGTTTGGTGATTTTCGTTTTCAAAATGCTCTTGCAAGCTTTCTAATAGCCTGAAATGGACTTGCCTAGGATATTCTAAAGGGTGGGGATCTATTCTTTCCATTAATCCTAACGAAAGTAGTTTGACTTAAATGGGACAGGCCTACATTCATTTAAATGTGAAGATGTTATGACGTAGCGGCGAAGGCATATGGTGACTTTCAAATTCAAAGTGATCTAATATGATCAAAATGACGAGCCCTCTAATATCCCGAAATGGACTTGGTTAGGATTTTTTGAAAGGTGGGGATATATTCTTTCCACCTATCCTAACCGAAATTGTTTAGCTTATCTACAAATATAAATATGAGCATTACAATGGCACGTAGTAATTGAAAGTAGCTGCTGCACCGATTACAGCTACACCTTTTAACGGGCATAGGACTGTCCTATCTGAGATAAACAAGAATAACAATTTCAGTTAGGATTGATGAAAATAATATACCCCCACCTTTCAAAATATCCTAAGGATGTCTATTTCGGGCTATTAGAAAGCTCGCAAGAGCATTTGAAAACGAAAATAACCATACGCTTTCGCCGCACGCCATTACCACTTCACCTGTAAATATGTGTACCACGGTCCCACTCTAAGCTAATCAATTTCGGTTAGGATTGATGGAAAGAATATATCCCCACAGTATATGCATTTTAGTACTACGACGGACTGGCCATAAAACCCATTGTCTTCCATTGTTATCAAAGCCCCGCCCCCAAACAGACCTACTACAATACCGGGTCTGCCTTCAACGAAACCTACGAAAACCTTTTCGAAAACTTAAATAGTAGACGATACCTACCTAGGGGCTGTGCTCATGAATGAAAATTTTTTTTTTTTTTTTTACTGGACGGTTGTACTGCCGTCAATCTGAAGCGTTTATTCGTCTTTGAAACTTTCCCCATGAGTTTATCGATGCTCGCAAAGTGTTTGTAGAGCTCGGACCATTCCGTAAACGAAAGTTGTAACAAAGTAACCACCACCATTGTTTTAGGGTCGTATTCCACGAAGTGCACTTGCATGTTGTCATTCGTAAATCGTACTCTGATTCTTTTCTCCTCTCCGACACGAAGCGCTTTCATTTTAAAATCCAACAAGAATTTCATTTTGTTTTTGCTATCGAGTTTGGACAGTTCCAACATTATTGCCAACATATGTTTTTCATGTTCAGTCAGCTCCAATTGCTCGATTAACGCTTCTCTGGCTATTTCGATGAACTACTCGAAGACCTGTTTCGAAGTGGGATCCGTAATGCTTTTCCATAGACCCTCGTCCGTGCTTTCCCAACCTTTCCAGGCGACCCTATTTTCTTCTTCGTCCTTGGACTGCAATTTCTCCCTCCACTGATTGCGTACAGATCTGTTGATCTTTTCACCCTGTCGGTATAGGTAGGTCCATTCCAACGAGTTGAGTCTCAACTCTGTGGTAAGCCCTGCCTGTTTGATAAAAACGAGAGTCGGCCCGCTTTCAATCGTGACATTGAGGTATTTACTCAGCATAAAATAACCGCTAGTGACGTCCATGATGAGAATGTATCGTAGAGTTTGTTCTTTAATAAAAAATATATATATAAATATTTTATTCAACAAACAACAAGCAACAAATCACCAAGCCATTCGTTTCTTTTTCTCTCTTCGCTCTCTTTGAGCCAACCTTCTTTTTTCCCTGAACACTATTTTCTCCTCTTCAGTCATTCTCGCACGTTGGTCTTTTTCCGCAGCTTGTTTTTTCTTTTTCTGGATAGGAGTTAGTGTGGCGTACCTATCACAATCTAATCGTCTTCGTTTATCCCTGGCTCTCTTCTTCCACTCTTCTGGATTTTGCACTTTCAACTGCCTACTCTCCCTCATCCGCGATCTCCTCATCTCGGCTTCTCGAACCTCGACATTTTCAACTTCTTTTATTCTCTTCCATTTCATCCCCGTTCCACCGAGTTTCCGCCTCTTCATCGCTGATTACACCGTCGGACATACCTGTCCATACTCCGTCATCGGATAAAGACTCCACGAGCAAATCATGATTATATCCATCCCCATCGTAGTCAACATCCTCTTGGTAAGAAATATATTTGATGGCACGATGTCCGATTGCAAAAGTTTCTACTTCGTTTGCGAGGAATCTCTTGTCGTCGTAGGCCGACAGTAGGGATTTATTCACCACGGTCGTGGCCAGCTGGTGATGGCTGTCACTGGCGATCTTGCACCAACTCCCTCTTTGTTCCTGATTAGAATGGAGAGTCGCCCTATAATCTTCGTGGCTTAAGTGTTTCTCCACGAATCTCTTGGAAATTCCCTTCGCTTTTTTTCGTTTCGCTGTGGGAGGTCACAAGCTAATACATCTTGCTACTCAACCCCACAAACTCTTTTATCGGTACTCCCTTCGTGGCATCTTTCATCTTTCCCAACACTTGCTTGTTGACGTTGCAGAACTGTGGGTGTTCAGGATCGTAGTTGCTAGTGTCGAATCTACTCAATGTTTTTAGTCATGTCCTCGTACACGTCCTCGGTTTCGATGCAATAGCACAGCGAGTCCGTGTCTGTGAACAGTAGTCTTGCTCGATCTCCATATTGGGGACGTATGTATCGGTAGTGAAATTCGTAGAGAAGGAGTTTGGACAACTCTAGTATGGCGAACCCCGAGTAGGTGGGAAGATCGCACGTCACCTTGCGTGCTTTCGAGTTGATCTGAACCAGGTTTCGTGCAATATCCGAAACGAATCGGCGTTGGGTTGGGTGGAATATTTGATGGCTCGCTTGCTGTCGGTGCATAGCTTAACTTTCAGTCTTTTCTGTTTCTGTTCAACCGTCTTCCCAAACACCGAATTAGGACACAACTTGTGAAATTCCCCTTCAGACACCGTCTTCGATTCCTTTCGTTTTGCCGTATGAAAATCTATATATTGTTTCAACCAGGGCTTCTGATTGAAACTCAGCACCCTCCTTACGTGACGAAGGACCAAGCCGTGTTCGAGGTAGAATTTTAGGTTATGGTAGTGAATTACATACCGTGTCTTTCTCAGTAGGTTGGCCACTAGCTTCACTACAGGTTTCACTGGTTTTCCTCGCAACAAAGATTTTGAATAGTCTGAAACTAATTCTTCTCTTATTTCAAATTTTTTAGGAGCAAGCGGGTAGTCGTTGTGGAGCTCGTGAAGTTTGTTGGGGTAGTCCAGATCTACTTCCAGAATGTATCCTACCGACGACTTGTCTGCTATCTTAGTCACGTCGAAAGCTCGAATCTCATCTTTAGTCAAATACCTAAAGCCGTTGTAAGGCAGCAGCTGGCTCATGGCCCAGCTGTAAGCGCTATTGAGGTCCCAATCGATGATGTACTTGTTAGGTTTTGTTGAATCGTACGTTTCGGGAAGGTACGGGTTGTTGGCCTTAGCGAACCTTCGACTAATGAAGCTAACTCCACCCCGTATTCCCGACAAGACGAAGTTATGTTTGCTAGAGTGACTAAATAGTTCCAGCTCGGCCTTGGTCATCTTTAAAGCTGCCGCCCAACTAACCCGGGGTGGAGACGTAAGAGCCAGGATCTAAGTCGTGGTCTCGCAAGCAGATCCTGCGGAATTCTTCGAAAGTGTCTGCCAAAAGCAGACAGTCGGTCATCTGATACATTTCATGGTAAGAGGAAAACTTTTTGATTTTCAGCATACTCGAAATCTTTTTGGCGTGATCGTATTGTTCGTCAATTAGGCCTTTTTCTTTGACTTTGGAATAAAAGTATTCTTTTGGTGGTAAAGACTCCTCTTCGAACACACTCATGCTGGAAACGTGTTCGTATGGGTAGTGACCCTTATGGGTTAACAGATCCACGGCAGTCTCTACCTCGACGCCGGGAAGGAAAAATTTGTCCTTCCAAGCTTTCAAGAACAGCTTCACCGTCCTAAACTCGTAATCACGTTTATGTCTCTCCGCCAGAGTTTTCAGCGAAGAGGAGAGAAAATTATACCTGTCTACGAACTTAAGCCGAATGAACCTTTTCTTTTTTTCCGCTTCATCCCATCCCGTTTCAACGGTGATGGTCATGCTCATGAACCTTTCCGTATTTCTCGCGAGGACTTCTACTTTTTTCGGAAACTTGTGCACCCCTCTTACCAATAGATGCATATCGTAAGCTTCGAGGTAGTGAAATACCACAGGGATCGAGGTGTGCTCTCGGGCATTCAGATTACAACTCGAGTGAGAAGCTCCTCTGTACTGGCCGGTAACGTGGCAGTGATCCCGGACTTTGTCGTCTTTTGAACCGAATGGCTTTTTGCAGTAGATGCAGTCTACAGCGTGGTTAAAATCAGGATCTTGGACCGGAGTGAGACATCGTGATTGGACTCTTTTTAATGTTTCGTCGTACTCGCGCGCTTCAATCACCAACTGATAGAGGAATTGTTCAACGGCATCCTCTCTCAGGTAATAGGCAGGTTTCTTTAAAGTTTCCAGGCCCCATCGCGACGTAGCCGAAGCTGCAAGGTTGATGGAAGTTGATTTTCTTCCCGGAGCTGTTAGAGGAAGGAACGGGTTTCAGAAGGCACTCGAAATCGGCGTATATGATTTTGGGGTGAATATTTCTTCTATTGAAAGCTTTAAACTTCAAAATGTTTTCGCCCGGTTTTAAGAATTTGAGCACTTGAGGTGACAGATTGGTTCTTGTACAGTCCAGTTTGTGTTTGTGTCTCAGCGATGCCTTTCCCTAAGCGGCGAAACAATTTCGACAGTAATATTTCGGGTTGTTTCCCGATCCCTGGTGTCGGAGAAATTGGTCACAATCCACAATGGCGCAGTAGTGAAAACTTGTCGACTCGTGGCAATTAAAAGAAGATCTACGGGTTGGCCTTTAAAATTCGTGCTCACACGAAGGGAATGCAAGCCGTTCTCTTTGGTAAGCAATCACATTGATCGATAAATCTTTGTTGGCCATCTCGAATGCGTCAATGGGATCCAGCCGCGTTGGAAAGTCCAGCATCGAACAATCTACCGTTCTCACATATACTTCGTATTCTTTCGGATTCACCATGCTTAATTTGTGTTTGGCAGCCAGAATTGAATACAAGAAGCACTTCTGGTCTGTGAAATTTTGACCATTGACTACACACTTCCACTTCTTTTTTAATTTTGCTGGCAGAGGAATGTAAGAGCCCGGTCTGAGCGGGTCGATTTTTGCCACTCGGATTGTGAGTTCGTAGGAGCAATTTATCACCCAACCACTGCCTCTTTCAGCGAATTCGTCGATGGAACGTTGGATTTTAGTATGAGCTGCGTCCAGTAACTTGGGAATATTTAATGGATTATAGATTGGGGAGTAGCGGGACTGAAATCCAGTTGGTATTTCTTGGCCATTTCGAACGACACTCACTCCTAAACCAATTTGAGCTCTGCAAGTCACCAATTGCCGGAGACATTCGTACAGTAGAGCTTCTATACCTCTTCGCATCAACATTAAAAGGTACAACGGGTCTACAGCTTGCACAGCTTTCTTGTACTTTCTGTGTTCGAGTCCTTGCTCACAGAGGATGGGATCGTCTGTACAGCCCGACACCCTCTCGAAGCAATCGCACTCGGGTGGATAACTATTCCTGTGTGTCTCTACGAGGTGTTGTATCAATCTTTCTCGGGTAGGATACGTTTGAGCGCAGTAAACGCAGGTAAAGTTTGTTTTTTCCATCGCTCCAACTGAATGATTCTGTTTAATAATATAAATAACATGAACAGTAATAATTTCAACAACCTGGTCTCAGTTTAATAATATAAATAAAAAGAGGAAAAATTTGGTATTTTTGTTGTTATTTTCCTAGAACAACTGGCTTTTCGTCAAGCCAACTGTCGAAGCGCTCGTCGTAGCCTTTCCGCCTGACGAGGTAACGAGTTTTCCTTCCCACTTTTTTAGTCTTCAGAATCTCTTCGACTAAAAACAGATCCGGCACGTTAGTTTTCTGCAACTCGTGCTCGTAAAAAGTGCCTTCGATTTTACTACCCAGTTGGTCGACCAACCGGTAGCAAGTCGGTCGAGTTTTTGTGACTTCACTCACCTCGAACAGTTTGTTGGTAAAGTTTTGCAAATAGCCCTTGTCGGATACAGATTTTGCCGTTGTCACTCTTACTAAATCCCTGACTTTGAAACTATTCTTCTTCTTTTTGGAAGGGCTCTTTTTCAGCAATATGTTTCTCATCTCCGGTTCATCGCGTTTAGTTACTTCGGATGGTTTCATTTTAATGGTAGAATGAACTCTGTCGTTGTAATCTTTGACAATTTTATCTATAATGCCTATCCACTTGTGGTTACCTCGCAGATTAAACCATTTCCACATGTTCGACTTCAATGTGCGATTTAGGCGTCCTACTACGCTCGCCTTGAGTTCTGACTTGGTCGAATAGTGGTTTATTTTGTGGCGTTTCATTAGTGCTACGAAATCTTTATTATAGTATTCCTTGCCTTCATCGCTTTGTAGATTTTTAAGTGGATTAGACATCATGTTTAATATCTCGTTAATAGCGCCAGTGACATCCGCGGCGTTCTTCGATTTCACAGGGACTGCACAGCGTATTTAGAGAATACATCGATGGCAGTCAGCAAGTATTTGTAATTTTCGTTTTCTTCCGAGTAAGGTATCATCTCGACCAGGTCCGCTTGAACTAAATCACCTATCCCATAGCTAATAACGCGCCTCCTCAGAAAGTTTCGCCTATCTGGCTTGTGCAGCTCCTCCACTAAAGTTTTCATTTGATCTTTTTTTTTAATTCCCATTCCCAACTTTACTTTGGTTTTCATAGCTGTGGCTACGGCAGCTGCTGCCAACTTCTCTTTCAGACCAGTTTTGCTAGATTTTGCTACTTTTACTGCATCGGAGGCCAACTTTCTATCAGCTTCGTGCCTTCGTTACAAGTCTGGTTTGGTAGAGTATTCGATGTCGTGCTGTTTGCAGGCCTCATCCAGAGAATTGATGGCAGCGTCGCCTCTGTTCAGTCTCTCGTTCAGTTTTGTTCCAGGACCGCAATAAATGTATCCCGGAATGTGAAGTTTCACCGGCAACTTGTCTATCGCGCTGTTCAACAATCCAGAGCCTCTGCTCTTCTGAAACTGTGCTTTCCTCGTACCACACACTTTACACTCGCCCTTCAGCAGTTGTCGATAATTCTTAGTCACAACGTGCCTAACATTTTTACTGGCTGTAACTCTTTTGCATTTGAGGCAGTACATCTCTGTTTATTTATAAAATGAGAATGAAAAGGTATTTTAGATACTAGTTTTGTAGAGAATTTATCAAAATACCATTTTTTTCTTAAAGCAGCTGAAAGATGAAAGTGTTAAATTTTGACATAGCCGATGTCAATAAGCGACCATCGACTGGAATTTACTGAATTTTCCAGAGGACGTAAGGTGCATCATTTGCGGCCCTGCTGGTTGTGGAAAGACCAATTTAGTTATAAATTTCATTTGCAATCCAGGTTGGTTGAATTATGACAGCCTGCGCGTGTCCTCCAAGTCTTTATTTCAAAACAAATATTTCCATCTCAGGAGAACTTTCGAGGAAATATGTACGGGCGTAGCTACCTTTTGTTCCAACAACGAAGATATCCCACCACCAGAAGAACTACCATGTGGCAAAACGGTAATTTTATTAGACGATTTCATGATTGAGAAACAAGACAGAATCGAGCGCTATTTCGCCTACGGCAGGCACGCGGATGCCTCGATCTTTTATTTATGTCAGACTTACAGCAGGATACCCAAGAGAGTTATTAGAGATAATTCCAACATTATAATTCTCTTCAGGCAAGACGAAGCAAACCTCAAACACGTCGTCAATAACCACGTTAGTGGTGACATTATTTTCGACGAGTTTCATCGCATGTTTGGTGAGGTTTGGAACTCTGTTCCGTACGGATTCCTACTCATCGATAAAACTAAACCCTTGGATCGAAGGTATAGAAGAATGCTCGACTAACAACGACTTGTCTGCCGAAGGTGTTTGTTGACATTAACGTACGTCTAGGTTTTTGTTGACATTAACGTTTGTTGACTTAAACATTATTTTATAAAGTACTAAACTGTCATGTCTACTAAAACTAAAAATAAGAGAAGCAAACCCCAGACCAGAAAGAGGTCGATCAATACGAGGCTCCAAAAAAGCGTCTGAAACAAAAATTTCAAAATATAAAACTAGAAAAGCAGACAGAATCTGAACATTTCCAAAAGATCTTCAAACCAGTAGTTGATCCTATAGTAGACCAGACTAAAATGCAGATGCTACAGGGGAGCGAGGCTTCAGCTCAGCGTCAACGACAAATCAAAGAACTGTTGGCTCTAGAGGCTGGACAGAAGAAACAAGAAAAATATCACGGGAAACGGTTAGAGCACATTCAGAAAGCTCTGGAAGCGGCAACGGGCCACGTCGATACTGAAGACGAGAATATAGACAGTGACGATGGTGAGATACAGTTTAACGCGGATGCCAGGAGACGACTCTCCAGTTCCATGGGCACATTACCTGATGCGCCCTCCGACATGTCACTTGCCCTCACACCAGGGGCTCGTAGGAGACAAATGGAAGAGGCCTCTTTACTCGGTGATTCCGCTGTCAGACTCGGCCCGCTAGCTACCAAGTATCTAAGCATGTTTGCCACTCGAGAGGCTCTGACCGACCCCACTTTTGGCATTCGATACGACCCGGAGGCTAAACATTACATGATTGGTGCAATGGAGGTACAATTTCAAGACGATGACTTGATCGTGGGAGGGAAAAAGTACGAAGGGACGGACAATTTGTGGCAATTGGTAATGTTGAAAAATCCTACTAAACCATCAGACAGACATGCCAGCCTCCTAAACTACCACGATATTCTGAAGAGGAGTAAAGCCATATATCACAACAACGACGACAGTACGAGAAGACTAAAGTCCAGCGCCGGTTTCAAGTACACGACTTTTATAAAACCTGTTGGGGGCAGACCTGCCGAGATTGTAGGGAAAGGATACCGATTCTATAGAGATCCGAATGACTTATGCGAAAGACTGACGCTCCTCAGAGCCTCTACAGAGGCTGGCAATAATTCTCTGGACGAAGAATTCGTGCCCATTTTCACAGAAATGCAGAGCAAAGCATTGCTGTCCGACAGCGAATATCGCAAACTGATCGGTGAATTCGGTAGATGTTAACTAATGTATTAAACTAAAAATATGTCGATCATACTTTCCTCTGAAAAAATTGACTTTGTGACCAGTTTTCCATCCCCGTTGATATTGGAAGGCGTTCACGAATTTTCCCTAGTCAATCTGGAAACGTACAACTCCATTCCTAACGTTATAGAGGACGTGACAGATTCTTTCACCTTCAGCACGGACGGCGGTAAAACCTGGATTAAAATCGTGGTACCAGAAGGTTGTTATGAATTAGACGAAATTATAAACGTCATTTACAGAAAATTCAAAAGGAGCAAGCATTGGGACGAGACTAATAACGTTTCCTACGTTCTATTAAATGGCAACGTAAACACTCTAAAGTGCGAATTAACTATTACTGACAGGAGATATAAGGTTGATTTTTCTGAACCGTCCAGTATCGGAAAGATTTTTGGTTTCGAAGCTAAGGCTTACGAATTTGGGGAATACATCAGACCAAACGCTGTCAACATAATAAATGTAAATAGCATACTGGTACATTGCGACTTGGTTTCGGGTTCTTACGTGAACGGATCATCGCAACCGACCTTTTATTCGTTCTTTCCTACTATCCCTCCCGCCTACAAGATTGTTCAGTCCCCGCACAATTTGGTGTACCTACTGTTACGAAAAATATTATTCACTCTATGCGCGTGTGGCTGACAGATCAAGCCGATAGACCACTTAACCTTTGAGGGGAAACTTTGACTATGAGGTTACATTTGCGAAAGAAGAAAAACTAAAAACAATTACTTAAATTTAACCCCTCAATTTATTAAACTGAAGAAAAACTAAAAACAATTACTTAAATTTATGCCGCTCAAATTTATTAAACTGAAAGTAACTGCCAATGACCCACCGCCCTACGATCTGCTGCAGTCCACATTACCTGTAAAGGGAAACAAAACCTACCAATCGAGAAAGCGTGAATTCCTCAGTCCCGCTAATTTCGAATTCGTGGAGAGACTAATCCTCTCTCAGAATGGAAACGAACGAAAATTACCTAAACGTGACTGAGCCTTTTGTCGTTGACAAATCGGTAGTCGAATATAATTTTCACGAATATTCTCCGATAGTCGGGACGAACTTGAACCAGGTTAATTCGGAAATAAGAATCACGGTGCAACATCACGGGACCTTTTCACTCATCTTCAACAGAGTTACCTCCACGTTAAGGGATCTCTCCTTAAAAGCGCAGACCGCAGTTCTTATGCTGCCACGGATAAGATAACTGTGGTCAATAATGTCGTGGCTTTCCTTTTCTCTCACATACAATATCAAAAAGGTGACAAAACAGTAGATCAACTTAACTTACCTGGGATCACAAGCACGATGAAAGGAATTGTTAGTTATGGACCTGAAGACCAAGCCGAACTCGCCAACAGGGGTTGGTTTCTCGACAGCAACAACTCTAGGTCAGCAGATCCTGACAGTAATGCCATCTTCAAGCACAAGCGAGACCTTCTCTTCAGTCATTCTCCCAGAGGCAGTTTTACATTCGCTGTACCCTTGTCTCACCTCCTCAGTTTCATGGAATATTATACCAAGATTTTATACGGCATTCATCAAACACTCATTTTGATGCTATCTGCGGATAACAACGCCATATTTAGAGACACGGGGGTCGGTGCCGGCAAGATAGTTCTAGAGCACGTGAGCTGGTTTCTTCCTCACATAACCCTCTCTGACGTACAGAAAAATAAGTTGTACAAGTTGATCGATTCTGGCACGAGCGTGCCGTTGGCCTTTAGACATTGGCATTCCGATCAATTGAATCTGCCTACATCAACAACGGCCGCTTGGCGTCTTATTAGTACTAGTGCTACCGAACGACCTCGTTGGATCATCGTGGGTTTTCAAACAGACAGAGAGAACGACCAAAAAAAATACCCTGCCGTCTTTGACCACTGTAGTTTCAACGATGTTCACGTGACTTTAAATTCGGAACGTTATCCTTTTTTTAGATCAAAATTCAAATTTTAGCCAAGGCGACATTTCTCACGTCTATCAGATGATTGTTAACTTCAGACGACAGTACTACAGCAGAGGATTGCTGTCGGCTGGGCCCGCGTTCGAATTATCCACATTTAGCAAGAATTTTCCTTTGTGATTGATGTAAGCAAACAAAACGAGAGGCTGAAGTCGGCGGTAATTGACGTACAGATAAAAATGCGATTTGGAGCTCAGGTACTGGCAAATACGAAAGCATGGGCTCTAATCATAAGCGATCGCATAATGCACTTAAGATTAGACCGAAATAACGTTGAAGTTGCTGTGTGACTTATTATTATTTTTTTCTTAAACTCGAGTCATGTATACAACCACCGGAGTGGCTTTGAGTGCCAACCAAAAGAAACGCATGTTACAGTAGATCAAGAAAGGAAAAACGGTACAACTCCGGCTTAGAAACTCTCAGTTGAACAGAGGCACCTCGAAATTACCAGTCACTCAAGCTCAACTCGGCCGAATTCATAAGGCACGCAAGATGGGGAAAGGTTTACATCTGAAACTTACTCGTACACAACTGAAGAAGGGGGGAACCCTACCTGCGTTACTTTTGCCGGCGTTGGCAGCGCTGGGCTCATCCGCCGCAGGTGCCGCATCGATCGCCAGAAGCGTCAGTGCTGCATAGAATAATTCTAGACAGTTACAAGACATTAAGAGACACAATGCAGCGATGGAAGCTCTGGCACTCAGAAAAGGAATGGGAATTAAAAAAACACCGTCAAAAAAAGACGAAAAACTACCAACAGCAAAGCTCATGCAGAAGGATTTTTTCTGAAGCAGGGGTATCTTTAAACAGACCTATGACAAATGTGGATTTGAACAGATACGCCAAGAAACTCGGGATTACCAATTTCAAAGGTATATTTACTAAAGACTTGCTTCCACAACGACGTTGGGCGAACGGAGAGTGTGGAATAGTTAATTTGCAAGACTCAAGCGGAGGAGAAGGTACACATTGGGTTGAGTATTACAGTAAAGTCCCATCTTGTTCATATTTCTTCGATTCGTTCGGTTTGAGTGCACCCTTAGAAGTCCACAGAAATCTCGGTAAACGTATAACGAATCACATGAGAGTTCAAGAAGCACACGAGGTTCTGTGCGGTCAATATTGTTTATTCGTTCTACGAGGATTGTCGAGAGGAGAGAATTTTTTCAAGTTATTCACATGCTGAAAAAGAAGTCATGAAAGTCGATAAATTTGGGAATGTCAAGCGTCCCAGGTTTCCCTCTCCTCTTCTGTCACCCTCCATCGTTGTGGTGGATAATTTCTTGAGTCGAGCAGGACCCAATCTGCCATTCGACGCAAAAAATAACAAAATTGAAAATGTAGGACCTCCGGCAAACGACACTGACGCCCTAACTCTTGGATACCTGAAAACGGACCTAGGACTGAGTTTAGATTGGAACGGGAATCTGAGCATTAATGGAAAAAAACTTACGAATTTAAATAAACCCACAAACGACAGCGATGCCTCAACAAAAAGATACGTGGATCGTCTAGTTGATAAGAAGCTCAGAAATCAACCCTACAGACGTATCTACTCGTTTCGAAGCAATCTAGAAACTAGGGATGACGTGAAATGGCTGGCCGACAACGGTTTGCAATACTGCGTGATAAGTCAACCAGGTCGAATAGTCAAAACCATTCTCGTTGCGGCTAGGATAAATGACGTATTTCAAGTATCTTTGTCTAGAACTGGGAAAGCACCTGTTTCCTTACTCAAACAGGCGGGGGAAACAACCAGCATAGCAAGCTACGAGGCAACGCCTTTAGAAATTCAAACGGGGCAGATATTGACCGCAGCAAACGAAAATGTGGCACCGGCCGGGCATCACCTGCTAGAAATTCATTGTGAAGTGCACGACTGAAGGAAAAGAAAACGCACCCAACATTACTTTTATTTTATTTTATTTATAAAGGAGACAATGGCCAAACCCGCAGTTTATGCTTTGAGCCGCAGGGCAAATTTGATCGTTAACCCCGACTCCGATGAAGAAATTATAACTTTGAAATGTGGTTCTGCTCAAAGCACTCTGAACTCGAAAGAGTTCACCAATATCTACAACCAGAGTGAACAGGTAAATGAAGCAATGCACCGCCAGTGGAAATCAAGCATGCCAGCCGACAGCAACGAAGATGCTCTCCTTGCCACCGTGCATCACTTCCAAACTCTCATGGAGCTGTTTATCAACGACGCCACTAAAGCTGTTCTGATGCAGCAGTTTAACGCTCTGTTAGAATCCGCTCTGGATTCAAAATTAAATGCCTTCCAAGTAGGAGGTGCCAAAAGAATACGTATCAAACACAACGGGCATAAAACTCGGTTAATATTGTACTTTTATAACGAAAGGAAAGTCCCCCAGACGTTAGTTCAACTGGACTATATTGAATATTGACCATTTTTGACGTTCAAATCACCATTTTAACCCTTTTTCGCCAGCTTTTCAATGGTGCAAACCACAAGTCACTAGCTCCTCCCATTTTGAAGTTATTTATTGAAAAAATACATTTAACTTACATTTTTAAATAAACGTGGCTTGCAAATGCATGAGAAAAAACTGCAGCTCACTGGTAATTTTAGGACTAATATTATGTAGGAAGGAATTAAGTAGGAGGCGACACAACCCGTTTTTAGCGATGACTGGGCATGGAGGAAGGGGGGGGGGGGGGAATCTGA
>JAHWFP010034859.1:0-19737 GCA_023313725.1 Lithobius niger | reverse complement strand
CAAGCCACGTCAACTTTTACCTATTTTACACTTTTTTTGCAGGCTTGCAGCTTAAAAGTTTAAGACCAGTTTGCATGGATCACCTGAAAATTGGGGGAAAAAGGAAAAGAAACATTGCATAAAAACGTTTATGAAGTAAAGGTAGAAAAGTAATCGGTAATTGTTGCCATACGGGATAAGAAATATGTGGTTGCATTAAAAGTTTAAAAAGTAATGAAAATTGACGTTTTATTAAAGGACAGACATGAAATCGAGATTCACATTATCGGCCCTTTTCATTAGCTCAGATCAGAAGATTTTGCTTCTGTTTAGCCTCGTTAACAAATTAAAGACGGGAAGCCAAACTTGTTAACTCATTGACAAAGTCCGTGACAGTGTCCATGAAGAAGGGTCAACTTTTTGCAATCCGCGTAGCAATAGCGGTGTTTTCGGGCGACTTGCAAACAAACTGAATCTGGTCCTCATCTTTCATCATCTAAGCATTATACTCCTGCATTATGCAACTCCTCTTTCTGTGGTGTGATTGACAACACATATATCCTGTACAACATTCTCTGCTTTAAGGTAGTCAAGATTTGTTATCCGAACTGATTGGATCGATTTCTAAGAAAAATCAGTAAGGACAATAATCTAGAAAAACTTCAGTTAATGACTTCAGTTAATGACTCACAAAGACTATTCTCTGGAATTGTATACAGTGAGAGTTTTTTCAAGACCTTGATTTCAAGACCTAGGAACGTTCTGTAGACATCCGCTTGGGAGGATCCTCTTCTACATGATGGAGTGCTTCCAATCGGGTCTTCTACTCAAAGTTTGTAATCAGCTACTATGATGTGGGATCAATTTCTTTAACCATTTGCAAAGGACCTCCACCACTGGTTCCATCATGACACTGAATGCTTCTTCTGGAAGAATCTCATGCATGTGATATTGGTACGCCAAGTAAAGAACTTCTGTTTCCAACAGCTTTTCCAGCAACACAGAGGCACTATTCTTCTGTCCAGTGTTACTCAAAGTTGTATCATAGCAGATTGCTTTGATGTGATCTATGACTCCACAAGCAGACAAAATCTTGATCATTGCATCATGCTTTACCTGACCAGCTCCAGAATCGAGCTTTGGAACAGCCAGGAGTTGCTCTATTCCAGAGCCCGAAATAATGATAGGAAATGTATCTAGTTTCTGTTCTTTCGTGAGATCCTCTGTCGGGTTAAAATCCCAGTGGAGCACCAATGGTGTCTTAGGTTTAAACTCTGCCTTCAGCTCGGCTGCCTAGTTTACGTGACGAGCTTAATGATAAGATCGAATGGATGAAAGATTGTAACTGTAATTCTGGGTATTTTGTCCTGAAGCTTGAAGGACGAATGCTATTATTTGCATTGCACAATGATCACTTGTCTTCGTTCAGTCGATGGGTCAGAGGACGGAAGACTTTAAGATTAGTTTCGTACCGTGTTTCCAGGCTGATGAAGATGGGGTGACTTTGCCAATAACTTCTTCGACCTTGGAATCGGTCGTTTCATCGGGATTGAAAGGACATCAATGATTCGAATTCAACAACATGATCCAAATTGGCCAGCTCAGACAACTATTTCTTTTTCTACAAATGCTGAAGGTTATATTTCCCATCTTCAGCTTCCTCCTTCCATACAAAATGATCAATTCCAGCCAGTACACCTCGACGTTCCGTTTTTGGCTGCGCCTAAAGATATGCCTTATATTCTGGGATTGAGTTCAGTGCTTAGGCATTCTGATAGGCTGCATCGAATGTGTCTTTAAATGAACATTTGAATGCTTCTTCTCCAGCCACTTGGGTTGCATCCTTCTAGCTTTACTTTTCTGCAGTCTTTCCCATTTCTTAACAAATTCCTCGAGATGTTTATTCGCATTGTTGATTACAGCCTTCTCCCCAACGATCTGCATCTCCTTTAAGGTGTTAATGGCTGCGCCATGTTATACTTTTGCTGTCTTTAGATGGTAAAGGGACACTCCAAGAACATTCCAACAGGACTTTGTGCCACTACGAGATTCTTTGGTTGAAACAAGCAAGTGAAGTTAGATTTTTCACGGGCGTTGTCATACCTTAGTACTAGATTATTTGTGATTGATTATATTAGCAATTCAAGATACTAGTGATTATGACTGATAATATAATAAGCCAATGAAAATAAGGCAAAGACGTATTACAAACTGAAGGACTCAAAAAAGAATGTCATTGCAAAGCCTGATCGTCAAATAGTCCAGCGTACTTATTCAACTGCGCTTTAGCGAATAAAGCATCAATACAAAAGTGGGTTGAGCACACCCTAAATATGTTCCAATCTCGTCCAAATTCTGGAGAAATAACTTTTTTTGTAGTGGAGTACGAAATGAGAGGGTGGGAGGTGGAAGATAAGACAAAAATATTTTTTGTATGTTAATAAGGACCACCCTATTAAGGGGGCTACAGCCGGACTTGAATATTGTGTGAGGCTGTAATTGAGAGAGGTCGGCAATGTTGACTGACTAGGAGTAATTGCAGGAACAGTGATAAAGCCAGTGATTCATAGTCATCTTCATGACTGTATTCTTCGTCACCACCATCTTCTTTGTAAATTTTAATTGATGTAGTTTGCATGACTAGAGTGTTTTTAAACAGCATAGTTTGTGTGGCCGTACCCAAGACTGGTCTCGCTTCAGGGTGCATACTACAGGTTTAAACAATTCTTGTAGTGAATCTTCTTGCTCTCTCACCCAAACGTCGATTTAAATTTTTTTTTAGTTAAACGCATTTGAGTTTTGCAATTTCTTGTTTTGTCTCCATTCTTTTGTTTAATAGGTAAAAACGAACATTTATATCTCCCCTCGTTTAACGTTTTATTAATTGATAAAAATCTGTAAGGCTTTTTCCAACAATTTTGACACAACGTTTTAAACTCTGAAAATTCCATGTCAGGGCCTACATGATTTTCGTAAACGTGTTTCAAATTCAACTCATCCACCGGAAAAAAGATTAATAAATTTATATTGTGTCTAACCACTGGTTTAGGAAATCTTGTGTAAGACTGACTGCAAAAAAAATCATCGGCGTTCGAATGATGTCCTTGGGCAAAGTAGCACTCTATGTTTTTTAGTTTGTCTAAAAGACAGTCGTCAAACAGAATCAGGTTTCTAAATTTTGGGTCCAGTTCTTTGGGTGGAATTAAATCTATTTCAGAACCATGGAAAAATGCGTCATCCCGTCCAATTTTTTCCTGAATTTCGGCAAGTATAGACTGCAATAGTTTCTACTTTGGTTGACATAAAGTTTTACTGTATTAAATGATCTGTCATAGTCCAACTATCGTTCGTTACAGATGAAATTAAACAGCAAGTTAGTTTTTCTGATATTTGAAGGTAAGAATGGGTAATTTTTCGGTTCTTTCTTAGGTACAAAAAAGTCGTCGTTTTTAATTTCCATCACGTTTTTTATTTACACATTTTTTTTAATGCTTACAGAGATACAAAACTCAGTCTTCATCAGAAAACTTGTTGCTGGCGACATCGGGATGGACCACTCAATATTCAATGGTGCACCACAACTTCACGTTACTGGGAGAATCATTGGTAACGTATACTGCATTAATTCTCCCGGTAACTTCCGTCAAGTTTAAAGTACTGTAAGACGGTAAGTAGGGATCGACCGGGTAACAAAAAACCGAGTCCGGGCCGAGTCAGAGTAATTATGAATACCCACCAAGCCGAGTCCGAGTAGTGAAACCGGGTCGTAGATTTTCAATTTTTGCTTTATGTTTAATATGCAGCTCTTTTACTTTGGTTTTGTTCTTTTTTTTTTGCTTTCAGTCATATTCATTTTGCTTTCGCCCAGTTTTGTATTGCACATAGTATAACAATGAACGACAAAAAAGGACGAAACCAACTTTAAAATACCGTAAAATACCAGTAATTCTCCCTTCCAAATTTTTTAATTATAAACTTTACGTTATTAAATAAAGTGAAGTCAAAAATTAAATTGACCAGCAATTCTTTGTTCCAATTCTTATTTTTTTAATAATAAAGTGCAATGAAAAATTAAATGCATTTTGGTTACTTTGTCTCACAATAGGCCTTTGTTGGCTTTAATCCTTTTAGCAACGAAGTGGCCGAAGTGGAGTTATGATGTATATATACGTCGAAACTTTTATGGGAAAGTCCGGTTTGAAAAATGTAATTTTCGGCTAAATTATCGGCATGAGAAAAACTGAAATTCGCTACTACCCAATATGTTGTGTATCTATTTCTGTAAACAAAATGTTGTTAACGATGTCTACACTTTTATAAAAAGCACTTTATTGACTGCAGTCTCACTAAAAACTGCAAATATGTGGTGTTCATTCCTTTTTCCGAAGTTCAAAAACAAAAAACTGTTAATTTTCGACAGCGGTAACGATCAAACCATTTTACTGGGCGCTGCCATCTTCGGTTCATTGAAAAGCTGGAATTTCCTTCTATCTAGGCCTCTCAACACATTTTCTCGATCCCCATTTGGCATTGGCCAATCAGGTGGAAAGTAAGAGGCTGTTTCTGGCGGTCTCGAGCTGCCTTTCCAAAGCAATTGAAAGATCGCGTTTCCTCATTGGCCAGTTGGCACCACGTGACCGATTTGGCAGGCTCTCATTGGCTGATGGGCGATTTCATAATGGCCGCCATGGCGCGCTTCGGATTTCACGTGAGCGCTTATGTTCAGTTCGTTGTTGAAAATCCCGAGAAAGATGTTTCACAACATTAAAAAATTTAAAACAGCAGCTGTGATGTACAACTAAAATGGAAAAGGAGCCTATAATCCTTCACTCTATCGATTATCGGGTGGGAACAACGAATTTTAGCGTAACTATTGCTGACTTACGGACACGTTTTCTCAACACGAAGATTTTTTATTTTAGATTGTTTACAGCCCGTAATTTTAAAAAATTGGATCTCCGAAACCATTAAAGCATTTATCTGATTTTTTCTGTGCTCATTAATGAATATCTATTGTGTGCAAATAGTTGTAGGGGGATCCAGATGGTACAAATGAAACTATGAAAATAAAAAGAATTTTTTCAACATATTATTATTACCCTGTTTGTACTCAGTCAAATTTTTAATGAGTCCGAACCAGGTCAAAAATAGCATTACCCAGTACCGGGTCGGGTATTTACCCGGACTCGGTCGAACCCTAATGGTAAGTTAAACCACAGTTTGTCTATTACAGTTAAGTTTACCTTTTGTTTTGTGGATATTCTCGTAAACCCAAGTTCTACGACATAGTGGTTTATTACAGTCGCTTGCCTTTATCGTAAGAGGAGTAACAGGAAGAAGCCGTGAGCATAGAATTAGGATAACTGAACATGGTCAAGGAAACTGGTTTCTGATCTACACACTCGATCTCTAGTTTTTTACAGATGTACCGTTAAAGATTTTTCAACAATTTTTGAGTTTTTGGTTCGCTGAGCAAAATCCAGCCTTTATATTTCAATTTTTCGTTCGAAAAAGAAGTTCTTGTACCCTTTAAATTGTTAAACTGTATAGAAGGAGACAATTTATACTTTAAACCATCATTAATTTTTGTACCTTTATCATCTTTAACTTTCAGCAAGTTTTTTAGCAAGAGATTTGAGAGATTTGTTTGCCAAGGTTGGTTGAGACATCTTGAGGTTATTCCTTTTTTATTATTAAAAGAACGAAAATGATCAGGGAGGGGGGGTCATCCTGATGAGCATTCGATACGAAGCATAGCGTCTTCATTAAACACTCAGTTACGTAAGAAGTCCAAAATTAAAAAAAGAAAGAAAATACAACTGCTACGATTGGAACTTGAACCCAGAACAGCCGCTTACTAAGTCGGGGTATTAATAGTACGTATATGTTCTGGGTTCTACTCCCTGTTTGGACAATTATATTTTCTTTTCTTTTTTTGAGATTATTGCAACTTGTATCCTCACAAACCAGGTCTTTAATGTATGTTTTCTGTTTCATTCCTTAACCTGCCACGTATGCTGGGGGAGGGGATTCGTACATTAAAAAAAATGTCTGTTCACAAACATTGAAGAGGATGAATGGGGAAGGGGTGAAATTGTATGGGTTGGACCTAGAGGACAGCCTGGACTTGGGTACGTGTTGACACCCGAAAGCAACTATGATATGCAAAGTAAGTGCAGCTATAAACTCTGAAGATCCGGTAAATTATTCTCACATCGATACTCTGAAAACGGGAATTCAGAAACACAAAAGTGACTTGCTTCCTGCTATTACTCATCTCAGCGATGAGTTAGCTTCAGCCGTTTCTAGCATAAAAAAATGCGTTATACTTAGATGAGGCTGACGGGAATTTTTACGGGAAGATGAAGCAAATTAACGACAGCTTTCCCCCGGCATGCTGCTGACACAGCATCGAAAGTATACGATGACAGAAATTGCTTATTACAGGACGACCAGAATGTATACTTCAATGCAACGTACAAGCAGATTAGAAATTTAAGCGATCCTAGTTTGCCGAATGATGCTGGTACTAAGGTATTCGTCGACAACAATTGCTTGTTACAAGACGATCGGAAAGACCACTTTAATGCCACGAAGAAACAGATTAGAAACATAAGCGAATCAACTTTGCCGAGTGACGCGGCGACGAAGAAATTTATACATAACTGTTTCATGATAATCAGTTTCAGCATGAAAAGCCCTTTGGAAAAAGAGAGCGATTGGTTCGTTAATTCCGGTCCTCTCTCGAGCTTCGTATGTACAACTTCAGGTTTAATTCATGAAGCAATTTTATACTGCAGCGATCCAAGTGTAGCTCTAGTTGCTAAATGTAAAATAGATACGAGAGCCCTCTAATTTACTAAACTAAAGGACGAGCATTCGACAGCTACCGTTTTCAAAAATCCTTATGTAATAGAAAAAAAATTGCCCATTGCAGTACAGTCATTTGAAGAGTTTCACGCAGAAGAATTGCATGTAAGTTTCAGTAGATGACTCGTGTCATCCTATCTAAAACAGCTTTGTAATTAAGTGGCTTAGAGAAGACACTTTGGAAAAATAAGCAAAAGTGACCGCACCAAATTTGGTCTAAATTTTGCACCGGTTCGTAATTGCATTTTATTCCCGTTCCCAAGTAGTTTACCACAGACAGGGGAGGACCCATGTTGCCAAAATTATCGAAATAACAAGGTTCTCTCGAAACGGTGGAATAAGCTACTCAGTGACTTCCGTCTCCATCGTGCAAATCATCCAAGTTTACTATTCCGTTTTCGCCAGTAGGCAAACATTTTAAGGGAAGCGTGTCCTTACTAAAAGTACCTCTGAATTTTGGAATTTTTATTATTCTAGCACCCGTTTAAATCAAAGTTTGTTAAATATATATTAAAGTTGATTAAACCTTGGGTGGTCTTAAGTAAAGACCTGTGCCACAGGATAATTTTTTTTGCTTCTTTTATTGCCTAATTTTTTTAGCTTCAATCCGGAACCTTCCACTTGCTTGTGATGCCTCACTAGTTCAGCCAGAATTTTTGCATCGTTGTGTGCCTGTTTTACGGCAAATACCACCCCGCAGTTCTTCCCACCAATCCTCCGATGCCGGCTAAAATTGGTCCTAGCAATGCCAACCGCAAAAAGCCGCCTTTCTTTTTTCACGATCTTGTTTTGAGCGCTATATCTTTTTTATTAAATTCGTTATTATTTAATAAACAACTTCGGCTTTGCCTCTGTCTAACTTTATATTCATTTTCCTGTCCCCAATGAGCAGAGCGTGACAAATAGTATTAGCCGGTACAGTGGCCCTAAACTTGAGTTTGACTTGTACGTCCACTATTACCGATTGAAGCCTCTCGGTCTGTTTGAGCAATCCAACACCACGAGAGGATAGGCTTTTTTGAACTAAAGCAAGTCGAAGCTCAAGTCATTGTTGTCGTAACACAGCTGGCTAAATTGCTGTGCAATTCTTTGCAAGTCGACGTCCTCTCCAGCAGCATAATTTGCGTTCAAATTGAGAAACGGATATCTTTCTGAATTTAGAGTTACATGAACGTCTTGCAGACTGTAGTGATCGGACACGCCCTGGTATTTAACTAAAGAGTCTTACCGGTTAGTTTGAAAAGCTAGAACTATCAACCTAGGTTTTTCGACCACGGAAGTAGTCAGCACATGTAAAGTGAAGAAGGTATTTTAAGGGAGCGCGCAGGTATCGAAATGACAGTGCCTGAATCCCATATCCACAGTCACACCGTGGTCGTTGAGAATGAACAGGTTACGTTTCTGCTCGTCCGAGGCAATGACGTGTTGAACTTGCGATCCGATCCTATTTGGAACGACTTTTCCATTGGCTACTGCTGCTGCTTTGAATATGGCATTCGTGTCGCTCGCTCGCATGAGTGGGAGCACGTGTTTAGTTCCGTAGATTACCTTATCGTAATTTTCTGAAAATCCCATGATGTGTTTCAACGGGATAGCAAATATGAAGCTTCCCTTGGTAGTTGTTTGAACGTTGCTAGACACGTGCTGCTCTTTGTATCCCAAGTTATTGGTTAATTCGGCATCGACTGAAGCCGCACTGTCTAACACCTAACACTGGCTGAGAAAAGCCGATTGCTTGGACGAACAGTACGTAACTCAGACTACCGAACCCGGAATAATTTAACTCGTCGACTTGTTTATCACATAGATGGTATTTGATATTAGAAAACTGGAACATGGGAGCATTATTAATCATAAGCATAAGCCGACTCATCAGCTTTCAACCTCCGTATAATCTGGAGGTAACTGTTGGCAACATATAGAAATAAATCTTGGTTTTCTACATGTATGCTAATTTCTAAATTTACGTTGTGGCGATTGGTGCGAATTCGTGGTAGGTGTAAGACTCGACCGATGAATCATACACCAAAGTTTGTTGATATTTAGGTAATTTTCTACTACACTCATTTTCTGGGTGTTGTTACGAATTTGATGAAAGGTTTATTTCTAGGCGTCAAACCGTTTTTTTTTTATTATTCGAGGTAAAATTAAGACAGACTCCTTTCTCTTTTTTTTCAAACACGAGCATTTTTATCCTTTTTTTTATTTAACTCGTAGATATCAAATGAAGTCGCACCGTGAGCATCTCGCCATTTAAATCCAATGGTTCGTTGGTCTGAGACGTAAGCCGAACTCTTCTGATTAACTTTGTAGTAACTGGGAAGTGAATTAAATTATGTGGGGACTCTATGATTTTGAAACGAAGAATTGAGATAAAAGGAATGTAAAGTGGGATGAGTGTCGCTGTTTAGGTACGAATTGCTTATGATATCCACATGGACAAAAATTGTATTGACGCTCATAATGTCCACTATATTTCGACTTTCGCAACTTCTGACGTAGTTGCCTAAATCAAACCCGAAGACTGTAGCCAAACTCTTGTCACCCGAAAAAGATGTTCCATAATTCGGATGGGTAATTATCTAGTTGGTTCTTAAAGTGTTTAGATTCGGAAGAATCATATTGGCATCTTTGCTGTGCCCATTCGCATCTATCGCTGACTTGAGAAATTTATTCAAATCCTCAGTTTCGTAAGCATCGGGACTTACTAACACTTTGTGGCCAGCCAACATCGGTAATGTACCGAATTTCGATGTTTTTTGAGGTGATGTTGTGAATGCTGTTATAAGTGTCTAAAATAAGTAGAGCCAATTTGTATTTTTTTCAGAGTCCAAATGAATGGGTGTGTTTAGATTAATTTTCAAGTCGGAGGTTTTGCCATTGAGAATAATCGAACAGGAATCCATGATGTCTTTTTTTTAAAGTGATGAAAAAAGATTGTACTATAGAAAAAAAGAGCAACCGTTAAGAACTCAAGATGAAATATTGCGTCAAGTGTAAACGTTCGACTCCTAACCAGTCGAAGGCCCCAGATTCTACAACTTTACGAAAGAACAATGCAGATAGTGTTTTGTGATGTATGTTTGACAAAAAAAGCTTAATTCGTCAAAGTGGGGAAGGAACACGTGAACAAAATCATAGATAACTTGCCCATTGAAATACATTTGCTGGGTTATCAATAATACAGTCCTGGAACTCAACTGAAGAAGCGACTGGCACGAGGGGATCCTGTAATAAATAAACTAGACGAAGCTTGCAAAGAACACGATATAGCTTATGCCGAGAGCTTGGACTTAAAAGATTTACACGCCGCCGATGAAGTTCTAATTTCAAAAGCTCAAAGGGTGAGAGAGCATCTCTGTCATAGACGGAAAAACTAACTGCTTCTGTTGTTGAGAAAATCATGAACAAAACTCAGGTTCGAAATGGGTAATAAAAAAATGGGTCAATTCGTAAACGAACTTCACAAACTAACGCGGAAAAATTTTCCGAGATGGAAGGTGATTGTACTGGGCCTAATCGATCTATATCACACTGACTTGGTGGAGATGATACCGTACGCTAAGCTAAATAAGGGATTTAACTGCCTACTAACTTGCTTTAACATGATGTCCAAGTTTGCTTGGGGGGGGAGATGAGGCTTAATGGCGCGTTAACAGCTTGGTCATTAGCGCCAACCTCAGTCACAGTGCAGTGGTCCGGGTTGCCACTGCACCACACATTACAGAGATATTATTCAAACCCCTAATCTAAATCTTGTCATACATCTGTACCTCCTGCAAAAATTGAAAAACACCGGACAGGAGGACAGACTTATCGCCCAATTGACGCACAATGTCATGCGGAAGATGGAAACGACGACGAAAACCATCAAGATGGCAACAATCAACAAGGAAGTGCCGGACCGTAAGTGGCCGCCGACACCAATAACATTCAGGAGGGTCAACCCCCCGCAAAAGGAAACAGTGAGTAAGTCGAGTGTGACCAATGCGCAAACGGGCCAACACCACCTCCTCACGGCGACTGCGGCGACTCGCCGCCTTTACGTGCCTTTAATAGCTCGTAATTTATTGCCGTCCTGTCCATCCCACGAGGCTTGCCAAAAAGCGTGTAACCTCAGACGCAGAGTTGGAAAAGCGTCCGAGGGAACAAGGCTGAGATCCCTTCCGAGATGGCCAGAAAGAGCCCCTTTTGCTGCAGAATCCGCTTGCTCATTTCCACCTATCCCAACATGGCCCGGGATCCAGCAGAAAAGCACGGTTTTCCGCTGGCCAGGCAAGCGGGAAGTTTCCTTGGGCCATTCCTCTTAAATCTAAAACCGGTCTAGACGTCACCGAAGCTTTCAAGAAGATACTATCAGGAGTGACCGCCACTAAAAATTTACAAGTTGATTTAGGTAGTGAGTTCTACAATAAAGACTTTAAAGCACTACTAAGGCACCATAACATCAACATGTACTCTACATGCTCTGAGATGAAAGCGAACATGGTTGAAGATTTCAACAGAATGCTAAAAACTCGAATGTGGAAAAAATTCACCAGGCAGGGGAATTACAAGTGGATACATGTTATCGACGAATTGGTTTCGCATTACAACGACACGGTTCATTCCACCACAAAACTGAAGCCTAGGGAAGTAACCAGACGTTACGAACCGTTGCTGACACGAACTAGCCCTACAACTGCTAAATAAACCCAAGTTTGCTGTAGGAAATAATGTCAGAATTTCTAAGGTAAAAAAATTTCGACAAAGTTTATCTGCAGAATTTTACCAACGAAGTATTCACGATCTGTAAAGTGCAAAAAACCCAACCAGTTATGAATGTTTTGAAGGACAAGTTGGGTGAACTGGTACACGGAGGTTTTTAAGAACAAGAATTAAAAAAAAAACATGTTCTAGATTTATTTCTAGTGTAGCAAGTATTACGTAAAAAGAGGGGAAAGATGGAAATATGCTTTATTTCGTTAAATGGAAGGGCCATGACTGCAAGTACAATAGCTGGATGGATAATGTAGATAGTTTGGGCTGAATTCATGTGCCCATAAGCTAGAGTATTACTGCATCGTTGCAGACCCATCTCTTCTTGTCGTAGGGACTGAAAGCCAACTTGTTGATGGTGATGGTTTTTAGTTTGTGCGCCTCCGAATGAATGTAAGACCACAGAGTTTAACGACGCTATTATTAAATAGCACATTCTTGTACGTTTCGTGCACCACTTGTGCTGTTTTCTTCATGGCTTTGCAAGCCATTTTGTTCTTCCCTTCCGATTGTAAAACGCTGTAAAGCTTCGACTTTAAACCTACAAACTTGGAAATTGGGTACCCCACGCTCTCCTCTTTCATTTTCCCTAATACTTTTTTGTTGACGTCAGAGTGTAAGAAATTTTCTTTAGGGTAGTCAAACGTACCAAACAATGACTCATCTGCTTCCATATCTTTGTAAACATCGTCCGTTTCTATCGAATAACACAGACGATCTGTATCCGTAACTAGGAGTTTATATCTCCCTGGTCCGTACTTTTTCATCATGTGGTCGTAGTGAAACCAGTAGACTAGTAACTTTGACAGTCCCAAGACGCTAAAACCAGCTACGATGGGATTGTTCAAGATGATGTTTGCATGAGTCTTTGTAAAAATTACCAAATCCTCGCTTAGAGAAGTGAAACTCCTGGTGCATTGGTGAGATGCGTACTTGATGGCTCTCTCTTTCGTCGTTGCTATCAAGACATTGTTTCTCTTGCGCTTGTTCTCTATCGTCTTACCGAAAATGTTGTTATTCACCAATTTGTAGAGGATTTTGTCAAAAGCATTAGTAGCCGCTTACCGTTTCTCGTTATTAAAATCGATGTAAGGTACCAGCCAAGCCGCTTGCTTAAAACTGATGGCTATGTATATTTTCTCGAGCACCATGCTGAGAGAAAGGTAGTATTTCAAATTTCTTTAGTGCACCACTTACTTTTTCTTTGAGATAAGGTTAGTGGTTAGCTTTAGGTATTTGCTGTACGTTAACTGCAAGTCCTCAATTGCCCGATGGTTAAAAGGAGAAAGTATAGACGTTTTGATTTTCATATGTTCCGGTGCTAGCGGGGAAATCACTATACGTTGCATGAATAGTGCATGAAGCATCCGGGGTACCGTCGAACTTCGCTCAAATCCAGAAAAACTGTGCTGGTGCAAAAAGGAGGTTTAATACTGCCCTGGCTTATTCCTACAGCCTTGTCGGTTCTAGGGGGTATATTTGGCGCTAATAAATAATAATGAGTTCTCTACTGAATAGAATGTATTTAGTCCCCGAAGATACTTATAAGAAATATGCCCCAACAACAACAACAACTGTAGCAGCAGCCGACAGTCAACCCCACGGATTTCTGTACTTGCCGGAAGGAGGTCTATATACCAAAATAAAAGAAATTCAAGCTCGAATAGATACTATTTTAAATACCGATCATCTCCCTTTAGATTTTAAAGCAAAATATATCGGCCAGCTCGAGCAGCAGAGAGATCAATTTATCGATCAATTCAGATTGTCATCAGCCCCAACAACAACAACAACGACAACTGCCAGTTCGACTCCCGCTAAACATTCGCTTCTTCCTCCAGCTTCTCCCGGGCCGCCCACTCTCTCACTAGCCGGCACACCTCCGAAAGTAGAAGAAGTAAAAAGCAAAAAAAGAAGGAAGGAGGATATAGTGGAGAAAGAAAGAGCCGAACAACCTCCCGTTGCTAGGCGACGGGGCAATAGGCGGAGAAAGACAGAGGATTTCGATTGGGACTCTTTCCAGTAATTATAGAGAGAGGATGGACGCTTATTTAACTAAATTGTATTACGATAGTTTAGGCGAGGCCACCAGTTTTGCCCCGGCTAGAAAATTACTCGCTCGCTCTAGGAAAGACGGTAAATCTTATACTTTAGCCGACATTAAAGACTGGCTTTTACGTCAAGATACGTACACCATACATAAACCTACGAGATATAAATTTAAACGCAACTAGATAATTGTAGGGGGTTTGGGGAGTTTCTTAGAATTTGACTTGTCCGACATGGTATCTTTAAGGACTTATAACAAACTGTATAGGTTCATTTTAACTTGTTTGGACGGACTTAGTCGGAAAGCTTGGGTGGAAGTGTTACGTACTAAAACTGGCCAAGAGATGGTCGAAGCCTTTAAGAAAATATTTAAACGTATGGACCATAAAGTAATGAATCTGAGCAGCGACAAAGGGACGGAATTTAAAGGGAAAGAGGTCCAGGATTATTTAAAGGAAGAAGGCATTAATTTTTTCACTACCGAAAATGAAGATATTAAAAATAGTAAAGTAGAAAGATTTCAAAGGGAACTTAACGTCTAAAGGCACTTACGAATACGTGCCGGTCATTCAGAAAATTGTAGATTCGTACAACAACACCCGACATTCAATTACTGCCATGGCCCCCAACGAAGTCACGTTAAAGAACCACGAGCAATTGTGGCGCAAATTGTACAGTGACGATTTAAAACAGTTGGGACAGGCTTTGACTAAACGTAAAAGAAAGGAAATAAAGATTCCTTTAAAGGTAGGAGATAAAGTTCGCATATCTATATCGAAAGGGAAATTTGATAAAGCTTACAGGGGTTTGTGGTCGCGGGAAATATTTTTCGTAACACACGTGTTAGTGCCTCGCGGTTCTTTGGGGCAAGTTACTGTCAGGCTTAAAGACTATAACGGAGAGGAAATCAAAGGCTGCTTCTATTTGTTCGAAGTAGGCAAAGTGTTTAAAAAGGACGGCGAGGACTATCATCGAATAGATAAAGTATTGAGAAGCAAAGGTGTCGGACGCAACAAAAAGTATCTCGTGTCTTTCGAAGGTTATAGTAAGAGTCATAATCGTTGGATCCCGGCTAAAGACTTGAAAAAATTATAAAATAATGGATGGCGATAACTTTTACGTCACCTTACCAGCGAATGCTAGTTTAGACCTTTTCCCTACAAACTCACTTAACGATTACACTACGAAACTAGCTCAAAGAATAAACCTTTCCGGTAGTGGTTGGGAAGTCGGTCTGAGTGAGATCCAATATTCGAGAAATTGGGCAAATGTAGCTTACGGCAGCAGAGTGACGTTAAAATGTGGAACCCGTACTTACGTTAAATTCCCTAGATACGATTTTCAAGAATTTGAAAAGATAGAACGTAATAAAATGCAGATCCTCAACCAGCTCGGACGCGAAGAGGAGGAGGAGGAGGGGGAGGGGAGGGGGAGTAAGACGTTAGTGGTTTTGGACACTGAATATTCTCTAGTGGGGTACACTATGGATAACGTTTTGACATTTTTAAACGCGTACGTGGAACAAGAACTAGGTATGCCTTCCATCGTGTTTGATTACGATTCCGTAAATAAACTAGTGAAAATCAGTCACAAGTTGCACCCCAATGCTAATTTATGTTTATCGTACAGTCTAGCTATGTTTCTGGGTTGGGGGAGAAAAGATAAAGCAATGAAAGAAAGCTATTACGAGGCTGTAAAGGACGCCACGGTCGTCGTGGAAACAGTTTTGGAATCTCAAAATGATGGAGGGTGGTGGATCTCTTACGTTACTTTTGCCTCGGATCTGGCAGTCGGTCTACCTTCGGGTTATTAACAGAAAGGCTCCGAAATTGTTGAAAGAATGAACGAAGCTATTAAAAATAGAATCCGTGTAGATAGATATCCTTATTTTAGTTACGAGACTGAGGACCACGTGTCCCTTTATTTCCCCCCCCCCACCATCTTATCACCCAGCAATAAATTTATTCCTCTAGAAATATTAGCCATAAGCTTAAACCCCGTTTTAGGGAGAAGAGTAGGTTTACCCTATGACAGGTTTTTTCACCAATCCCTTACCGCCCAGCGAAAACTTAACTTGAGCGAAGGAGTGAATTCCCTCTACGTTTATTCGGACATTGTGGCCGAAACTCTAGTGGGGGACGTTCTGGCGCCTTTATTACGAGTGGTGCGGGTTGGAATGGGGGACAGGACTAACGAAATTTTTACAAAGCCTTACTACAGACCTCTAGCTCGTTTGAATTTCGAGACTATAAGAGTGTATATAATGTCGGATATGGGAATGGACATTCCATTTCAGTCCGGAGAAGTTAGCCTGACACTACACTTTAGACGACGTCCTTAGATGAAGAAAAAATGCGAGTCCCTTACCAAGGATTAGATCCTCGCGTATGTCTGCATCACTATTGCCCTAGCCAGAGAGGAGGTGCCGCTTATTTTACCGGGGGACGTATACAAAGAGGATCGGGGGGATTTGGAGATTTTTTGGGAGGAATTTTTCACTCAGCCGTCCCGTTTCTTAAAAGAGGTTTAATGGGGATAGGCCGATACGCTTTAAGATCAGGAGGGAAAATGATAGACGATGTCGAGTCTGGTCAATCGCTTAAAGACGCTGCTCGGACGAGATGGAGGGCTGCTAAAAACGATGCCGTAGCTGCTGCTACGGGAGGCCAGATGGGAACGGGTTGCAAAAGGAAAAGGAAGAGAAAATGCTCCCAGTCCGGAAGCGAGAAGAAGAAGGTGAAGTTGCTACAACACCCTCCCCAACGAAGAAGTAAACCTAGAAGAAAGGTGGACTTTTTCAATTAAAAAAGTATTTAGGCCCATACCGTACTACATCCCTTTTCATTCCTCGTCATCATGTCATTGAAACCAGATCATGATTCCGTCCCATGCACTAAGGAAGAACTGGAACTTTTTACGACACCACCAGTACAAGTGACTGTAAACGACGACACCCTGGTCGAATATCACCCCTTAGCAACATTATCTGACAGTGCCCCTATCGAATTCGTAGTGCCTGGAGCTGCTGACTGTCTGTTAGATTTGAGTCAATCTTTTATACACGTACAGTGCAAAGTAGTTAAAGGCGTGGCGACGACTTTACTTGACACTGATAAAATTGGACCAGTAAATCTACTTCTGCATTCTCTGTTTTCGCAATGCGATTGCACCCTAAATGGAAAACAAGTATACAACAGTGACAACGGTTATGCCTTTCGTTCTTATTTTGAAACATTACTGACCTACGGTTCCGATGCTAAAAATGGCCACCTTTCCAGTCAGTTGTGGCAGGCCGGATACTACCGGTAATTTCGATAGTGCTAATCCTGGTGGGAGTAATAATGGTCTTAAAGAACGTGCCAAACGTATCAAAAATAGTAAAATTATAGACCTGTACGGTCGCCCCCACTGCGACCTGTTTCAACAAGACAGACTCTTATTGAACAACGTTGACCTACATCTCAAATTAAATAGAAGTAAAGATGCGTTCTGTTTAATGACCCACGAGGCCACCCCGAGCTACCGTGTCAACATCGTTAGCGCAACATTGTTCCTTCGTCGCGTCACACCATCACCGGCCGTGTTGATCGGGTTCAGCCAAGCTTTAAAAGAAGGATCCGCAAAATATCCCATCCGTCGCGTGGAAATGAAGACTTTTACCCTACCTCAAGGCAGCTTGCAAGGGAACCTCGACAATGCCATCCTAGGAAACATGCCTTCGTTTTGTCTTCTCGGACTGGTTTCAAATAGTGGCTACAATGGTAGTTATACAAAAAATTCGTACAATTTCGCCCACTACGACGTTAATTACCTCGCCCTGCAAGCCGATGGAAAAACTATTCCCTCTATTCCGTACAAACCAGACTATACAAATTCTTTATACGTACGAAATTATTACTCACTTTTTCAAGATACCAACAAATTGGTCTCGGGCTCGCCTCCAGCCATCCCATACGCCGACTACCCAGAAGGCAATGCGTTATACGCCTTTGACTTGACCGCCGATAAAAGCCAAGGAGAGTGTCATTACAACCTTATTCGTCAAGGATCTCTTCGTATCGACATTAGTTTTAAAGAAGCGCTTCTGGAAACGATCAATTTAGTGCTTTATATGGTCCACCAAACCGTCCTGGAAATTGATCAATCTAGAAATATCATATACGAACACTAAAAACATGCAAACTGATCAATTAAGAGCTGCAGCTAGCAGTCACAAGAAACTCAGACCTTTATTCGGTGATGTGTATGCTTGTGACCAACTACCTAGAACAGCTAGTCATTCTGCCTACATCGTTAATTTGGACCCTTCTTCCAAACCAGGGAGTCATTGGGTCGCCATCTATTTTGACCACCTCAAAGCGTCCGTCGACTACTTTGATAGTTATGGTCTGAAACCTAAAAACGTACACATCCTTCGTTTCCTACGTAGAAATTCTACCTTCAAACATTATAATCTACACACTTACCAAGGGGCGTGTAGTACGGTATGCGGCCAGTACTGTCTTTATTTTCTCTACTATAAAGCCAAGGGTCTCCCCATGACACGCATCCAACAAAATTTTCATCCCATGACGAAAGACTTTAATGACCGTCGAGTCATTCGTTTTGTAAAGAAACATTTTAAATTTATCACGCCTACACCTTTCGTAGATAAAGATTGTATTCAATGTTGTAAATCCTTGTTATAATTGACTGTGAGGGGAAAAACGTTGTCAAGTTGCTGCTTTTTTTTTGAGTCTTAAACTCACTTTACTAGCTGTTTTTAAAATGTATACATTCGAGTTGTAGAGTAGGGTCTTAAACCCTCTTTTCTATGTATCTTAAACTTTGATATTGTATATAGATTTTGTACATGCTTGTTCGTTTCAACCCATATATTGTTAGTATATATTTTTCAAGTAGGAGGTCTTCAACCTCATATACTGTTAGTGTATTTTACTGTACCCTGATTGATCGAATAAACATCCTACATGTAGTAACTTTTATTTTGTGTCCTGTTGTTTATTACTGTTCATACCCTATTCTGTTTTGGTCATATCTATTTATTAACTACGTTAACGTCTAGTTTTCTACCCGAAACCTAGCCGACTTACTTTCGACTACGCGGCATGCAATTTGAACCAACGGGAAAAAAAAGCCGTTGGAACCTCTCGAACGACTAGCGATTTGAGAGCCCAAATTCGGGCGATGAACACGACACGTCAACGGATAGCATTTATCCTTTACATGTCGCAGCGGATTACGGGCCTCCTAGCGGTATCGCCTGGGTATCGGCTGGAAGAGGAACTGACATCGAAGCGAGTTGTATTCCTTTTTTTTTTAACCACTTATTACAACTTGTTCCGATGTTAGAAACCTTCCAAATGGTAGCCAGACCGTAGACGCGCAATATGACCGTTCGATATCACTTCTTTACAGGGCATACCTTCTTATCCCCTTCGCCGGAAGCTCCCGGGGATTACCTGCAGCCGTCAGTTCTCCCTTCAGAGAACTGGCGGTGGATGGTTTATTCTTACAGCTACACCTCCGCTACTTTGCCAGGCTTCACCCACGTCCTGCCGTCTCAGTCTACACTACGTTTGTCTTCGACTTACATGACTATTCCGCCTGGCGCCGCTCCGTAATAAAACCTCATACTGTTCGTACATGTTTCAAACGGCTAATTTCATGTTTTTCGTATTTTTCAGGGCCATTTTGGAGACGGTTCACACCTTCTACCCTATCCTATCCTACACCACTCACCCGCACACACAACTCGTGGAAAGCCTAGCTGAGGATCAGGGAGTATTGCTAGTAAATACATTACCTACTGTTCACGTCTTTTTTTTTTTTTCCTTTACAGACAAGAAATGGTTTCCAAATCTAACAGTCTACGCCTATACTTTTAAGGTAAGTTCCGACATATACACTTTTCTGGTCTTATTTCCCTAGTATTTTTCTAGTTACTTAACTATGGTTTTTTTTTCAGCCTTGTTTCCAGTCTGGTTGTTACAAGGTAGAGTTGGTCTTCAGTCAGGTTATTATAGAGTAGAGTCTGGAAACAACTCCTAAACTCTACCCTGCAACAATCTACTTGAAGAC